>ML290106.1:713-11731 GCA_005239495.1 Nicotiana undulata | reverse complement strand
AATTTAAAATCCCCCCCCCCCCCCCTCCCTGTTTCAAACAGGATATATGGCTCGAGGTGGGATACCTCAGCACAGCCCTATTCAGACCAATAGGTTCTCAGGTAAGCTCTTATTTTTTTACTTTCCAAATTTATAATAGACAGCTGTGTGAGGCCAAGTGTGGCATGTATAGTATGTTTACGGCTGCGTGCAAGGTGGTTTTAGTCTAGTATACGGAGGAGGCCCTAGCGAAACATTTCCTAGGTATCTAAGAGTAAACATTCGAGGACGAATGTTTCTAATGGGGGGAAGGATGTTACATCTCGTGTTTCTCGTACGTTAAAGTTTCATCTTCAGTTAATTGACATAGACTCGAGGGATGATATTATCTTGAGGTTAGCATATTTATGTTATTTATAACAAGCAATAAGTAAGTGCCATGAAGGATAAAGGGTACACGAATTAAAGAAAATGAGTTCCGTTGAAAGTTGTCGATTTGGGACAAAATTCGGGCCGAGCAATAATACCCGATATTTATGAACTAGTACCATACAAGGTACCATATGACCATGATAGTATGATGTATAAAGTGTATTAAAAATAATTAGAATTTTAAGTAATTTGAGATAATTCTTAATTATGCGGGTAATTAATTAATTACCGTGTAGCGGGACATTACCTAATTACCTAATAAGTGGATAAAAACTAAAATTTCCCACCCCCGTCCCCACGTGGCAGCCAGACACATCTCAAAGGAATGACTCTTAGTCATTCTTATTAGGTGGCAACCTAATATGTCAAATACAAGGCATTTCAATTAAAAGAATTTTCATACAAAGATACTATAGTGACAAGTGGGGACGTTAGTCATTCTGATGAATTTCAACAAATTCATTCTCAAGAAACTACAATCATATTTTAACATTTCCATACCAAAGACTCTACCACCAGAAGTGAATTCATATAAGCTTTCAACAAATCTCTTTCTCAAACACTACAATTAGAAGTGGAGGAAACGTTGGACATTCTTAGGAGTTTTCAACTTTTCATTTTCGAACACTTGAATCAGATTCAAAATATTACATTAAGCAACGTGATTCTTCAACCAACCCAACGAGAATTATTGGAACTTTAGCAACGTAAATTTTGCGATTCTAACGGAGTACCGTGCAACCTTTTTCCAAGAACATCATCCGGATTTTTCCCTACTCCATGTATGTTAAGGCTAAGCCCTTCTTTCATTTTGGCATGATCTCGTAATTACACGAGTTTGATAACGGAGCATAAAGAAAAATTCATATCCCGAAATTTATATATATTTTTCTAGTTTTGTAAGTTACAATATTCTCTTTATCGGGACTTTATATTCATTTGAGTATTTCCTTTTTTTAGTCAAGAGAGCAGAGAGTCTATATATATAGTATTACAGTAATTTCATTACCATCTAGCTATAATCGATATGCAGGCTCCTGTTGGGAAACCTCTAATCAGATGGTAAGTTATATACCGAGCCTACTGTGGTCGAGCGCCTATGAGCAAGCTCAGTTTGTCGAGATACAGAGCCTAGTATGGCTGAGCATCTATGATCGAGCCTACTACGACAGAGCAGTTATATATATATGTATACCAAGCCTTATAAGTCCAGACAGCTATTTTACTTACTAAATTGAGATAATAGAGTCAGTACCAGCAGTTGAGCATACCTTCAGATTATCTTTGACCCCCAGTTCCTTTGAGTTATTATATTATCAGTTTAGTTTCAGCTTTCAGTATATTTCCCTATATACTCAGCACATTATTTCATACTGACGTCCCTTTCTGGGGGTGCTGCATTTCATGCATGCAGGTTTCAACAGACAGACGGGTAGACCTCCTCAGTATGTGTTGCCCGAGTTCAGCTTTATTCTTAAGCTCCCCGTCCTTCGAAGTTGCCGGGTGTAGAAAGTTTTGTGTACATCTTGTGTGTATATGTAGATAGGTTATGGGTAGGTCGGGGCCCTAATCCAATCACAATACATCCATCAATAGAGGCTTATAGACATATACTATCAGTTATTGTAGTATGTTGGGCTTTTAATCCATGTACATGTATTTGGTTGGCTTGTCAGTTGTAGTAATTATGACGGCCTTGCCGGCCTAGATTTATGTTGACATTTAGTCAACGTTAGTCTCTATTCAATTTTATATTTTGCTTTACACATTATCTTGTAATGTGTCCCATGGCCAAAGCATGACATTACATGTTCAAAGTCTCTTAGTCTCAAGTAGTACGCAAGGATAGGTGAGGCACCGGGTGCCAGTCTCGCCCCCAGGCTTAGGCGTGACAAAAAGTCACTCACCAAGTGAGTGCAATTGTGCATTCGATAGCTCCTAAGTTTTAAGTTCCCAGTGCTTTCACAATTCCTTGTACTATTGGAAATGCCGAGTTTGCAAAAGCTCTTAGTGATCTTGGGACGAGTATCAATCTGATGCCCTATTCGGTTTTCAAGACATTGGGAATTGGGAAAACAAGACCCACATCTATGAGATTACAAAAAGTCGATCGTATAATGAAGAGATCATTCGGGGTGATTGAGGATGTATTGGTTCGAGTTGACAAGTTCATTCTCCAAGTGGATTGTTTTATTCTTGTTGTCAAGTGGACTATGAGGTACCGATTATTCTTCGTAGACCTTTCCTTGCTACGGGGAAGGCTCTTTTTTATGTGGAAGTCGGTGAACTCACTTTCCGGGTGGGTGATGAAAAGGTGGTGTTTCGTGTGTGCAACTTTATGAGGCAACTGAATAGCAATGGAGTGTGTTCGTTCGTGGACTTGGTGACCGGTGTGATTATTGATGATACAAGTGCCGCGATTTATGTGGGTGACATGTTGGATGTCGTTTTGCTCCATTTTGATGATGATGAAATGGATGGATTCATGGAATGTGTTAATTCTTTGCAAGGGATAGGGTCGTACAAGTATGCACCTCGAAACATTCCTTGGATCTTGAGAATAGGAAAACTCTTCCTACAAATCCTTCAATTGAAGAGCCTCCTATCTTGGAGTTGAAGCCATTACCTCAATATCTCAGGTATGAATTAATTGGCCCTTGATCTACTTTAATGGTTATTCTTTCCTCTTGTTTGACTAATGTGCAGGTTGACTCTTCATTGGTGGTGCTCCACAAGAGGAAAAGAGCTATTGGGTGGACTTTGGCGGATATTCGAGGAATTAGCCCCGCATTTTGCATGCACAAGATTAGAGGAAGATTCCAAACACACTATTGAAAATGAAATACTCAATGAATCCAAGCAAGAGGTGGCCAAAAAGGAGATCATAAAGTGGTTAGAAGTCGGGGTTGTTTACCCAATTTCTGACACATTGTGGACTTCTCCGGTGCAATCTGTTTTGAATAAGAGGGGCATAATTGTGTTCACCAATGATAAGAACGAGTTGATTCCAACAAGAATGGTGATCAGATGGAGAGTGTGTATGGACTATCGAAAGCTAAACAAAGTCACAAGGAAAGACCATCTCCCACTACCCTTTCTTGACCAAATGCTTGATTTATTCGCTGGTAGGAGTTCTATTGCTTTCTAGATGGATATTTGGGCTACAATCAAATCATTTTTTCCCTGGAAGATCAAGAGGAAACAACTTTCACTTGTCCCTATGGCACTTTCTCTTTCAAGGGGATGTCATTTGTCTTATGCAATGCACCGGCAACTTTTCAACGGTGTATGATGGCGATCTTTACATATATCACATTATCACATCACCTAATTGGAGCATTCCTTTTGAGCTCATGTGTGATCCAGTCTACTATGCTAATAAGACCATGAATGATGCCCAAGTCAATTACATTATTACCAAAAAAGAGCTCATTGCCATTGTGTTTGCTATTGAAATATTCCGCCCATACGTGAGAGGTGCAAAAGTGATTGTTGTTTACCTTGAAAATGGTATTAACAATTATATTTTTTTTGTGGTTCTAAGAGTATTTGATTTATTTTAATACTAGTTGTTAGGTAAGAAAAGGCTAGGTGTAAGTAAGGAAAGTAAGATATGCAAACCAAGGTTGTTACAAGACTGGGGTCTCGAGGTCGGATTATGGAAATTAATGAGGAACAATAAGTGAATAACAACAAATGAATACAATAAATGGAGAGCAATAAATCTGTAGAATAATTGTTGATCACGTTTAAGCAAGGAAAGCAGAGAATGTTCTATTGCAGTGAATATTCATGTGTATTACAAAATGACAGGGGTCCCCTTTATACAGGAGGGGAGAATCCCAACGTAGTACATGTCTAGTTATGATAAATAAATTCTATTGGTACAGTTGTATAATGGCTTAGTACGGACTTCTACTATTTCTTGCAAACCTTGTCAGTTCTAACCACGTGTCCTTGGGAATTTCCCGCCTTTCCATGAAGGTCAACGATTTTCATACTTCCTCGAGGTATGCTGATATACACTCTCGAGGGGAGTACTTCGGGGTCGAGCCTCAGACTCTTTTTTGAACCTCTCGAGACCGGGCTTGGAATGCTATAGAGGCCTCAAAATCGGACCCCCCGATTTCGACCGTATACAGATAGTCCCCGCATTTCTTAGAGTGAAATGATAAGAAACGATTTTGAATTCTTGGCTCTTCGATAACTCCATCGTGACGTCAGCCACGTGAGGTCAACAACTGATGTGACAAATAATTTGCACAGAGGTCTTGTCAACACGATTCTCGAAAGCCCACGAATCATTATTGGTCGCCCTTACAACTCCTCCAATACGCTTAGATGACTCCTATAAATGTTCCGATTCCCTATCTTTTATACTTTTACAAAATCTTCAAATCTTCGTTAACGGTTTTCTGTTTTCATCCTCTTTCTGTGTTCACCTCTTCATCAACTTTCTCTTCTCACTTTGAAACTTTTTTATAATCATGACTAAAACTTCTAAGATAGTCCCTCAAAAAAAGAAGTCCCCTTCCTCATCACGCTCGTCTAAGAGCAAAACAACAGTACCTCCTCGTGCTGAAGAGTGTACCCCCGGGCCCTGTGAAACATCTTCCAATTTTAAAGTTGATAAACCTCCTTCTGTAGCGGGCCGGTGCAAACCCATGTCTCGGTATATCAGTATGGCAACCGATATCGAGAAGGTGAAAGTAGATTTCCGCTGGGGGGAGGCGGTGCAAGTGGAATTATTGTGATGACCCAAAAAGGGGTCATCTTATGTGAATCTAATTTTGACTATGTTCCGAGGCCCCGAAAGCCTCTGTTAATCTCACCTCGATGTGCGTGCACAGCTCGGGCGCGTAGACGGGAAGCCTTTATGTAAAAACTTGATTAAAAGTTGAATTGATGATAATTAATTAAATATAGTTGACTTTGGTCAACTAAACGGACCAAGATCTGTGATCCGGCGGTCCCGGAAGGTCCGTAGGAAAATATGGGACTTGGGCGTATGCCCGGAATCGAATTCCGAGGACCCAAGTCCGAGAAATGAATTTTTAAAGAAAATTGTTTTATGAAAATATTAAAGGCTTATGAAAATGAACCTTGATGTGAAACCTGTGCTGCCGGGCGCGTATTATGATTTTGGAGCCAGGAATAGGTTCAATATGTGTTATTTAATATATCTATGAAATTTGGTAAGAAACGGACTTGAATTGATTGGTTTCAGATCAAAATGAGAAAATTGGAGTTAATGAAGTTTTGAGGATTTTTAAAGAATTTAAAATTTGGCTTGGAATGTGATTTTATGTTCCCGAGGTCCGAATGAAATTCTGAGACCGGGAATAGTTCTGTTATGTCATTTATAACTTGTCTGCAAAATTTGAAGTCATTCCAAGTAGTATAGGCCGGTTCGGCGCATTGAAGTGAATTCTAGAATTTCAAGTTCTTAAGTCTTGATTCAATTTGGTTTTGGGGTTGAATTCTGAGTTTCGTTGTTGTTATTCAGGTTCCGGAAGTTCGAGCGAGTCCGTATCATGAATACAGACTTGCCGGTGCTTTTGGACGGGGTCCCGAGGGGCTCGGGTGTGTTTTAGACCCCCGGGAGCTAAGTTGGAAAAACCAGAATTTCTGCTATATGCTTTCCTTCTCTGCGATCGCGGAGAAGGATTTTGCTGGGCTGTTGATTGTTCTCTGCGATCGCAGCTTCCCCTTTGCGATCGCAGAGGTCTGGTTTCCACACCTTCGCGATCGCAGCCTTTTATCACGATCGCATAGAGTCGCGTCTGGGCCGGGTGAGTTTGTTCTTCGCGATCGCAGGACCCCTGCCGCGATCGCAGAGGTTTGACCAGTTGGCCTTCGCGATCGCATGACCTCTTCCGCGATCGCAGAGGTCTGGCCAGTTGGCCTTCGCGATCGCATGCCCCTTGTCGCGATCGCAGTTAAGGAATCCCTGGGCAGTTTTATAAAATACGGGACTTAGCATTTTTCCTCCATTTTCATCTTCCTCCTCAAGTTTTTAGAGAGCTCTTCAAGGGACCTTCCACCACTGTTATTGAGGTAAGTAAATTCCATAGTTTGACTTGTTTCAAACATTAATTCTTAGTTAAATTCACTATTAAATTATCTAAAACCATAGAATTATGTAGCAATTTTAGGGTTCTTGAGGATTTTGTGATTATCCGTTTTAGGCCATGAATTTAAGTAGAAATCACACATTAATGATCCTTAGGCTATGGGTGAGTGATCCCTTCGAGAATTTTCGGAATTTGAACATGCGGGACCGGGGTTGGAATTTGGAAATTCTTCAAGAATAGCGATTTTAGTAAAATAACTAGGGTAATTTCCCGCATTGTGCATGCATTGATGTTATTGTATACCTTTTGGCTAGTTGCGAGTCCTCGGGTGTAGAGTTCGGAGTTTCGGGCGCAATTGTGGTCCGAGGGGTAGATTCGACACGAGGTGAGTCTCCTTTCTAACCTTGTAAGAGGGAATTGTCCCCATAGGTGATGTATATGCTATGTGTAAATTGTTTGGGGGCTACGTACGCGCCAAGTGACGAGAGTCCGTACGTAGCGGCTATTATTGTTATGTCCGGGTAGTTAGGCCCACATCATGCCTTGTATGCTTTCTCGTAATGCCTTATATGCTTTTCTCGTAATGCCTGATATGTTTTCCTTGTAATGCTTTATATGATTTATTGTGACGCCATATGTACTATGAAATTATGTTTTGCATAGTGTTATTTCTCTGAGGCTTTATGGAAAAAGTGTTGAATGGCAAGGAATTTGTTATGGAATGTAAGTATTGTAAGATATTGGGATCGGGCTGTACTCCACGGCAGGTTTGAGAGTGATTATGAATATATGGGATCGGGCTGTATGCCACGACAGTGTTGAAAGTAATTGAATATATATGGGATCGGGTCGTACGCCACGACAGTGTTGAGAAATTATGAAATATATGGGATCGGGCCGTACACCACGACAATGTTGAAAAGAAATTGAAATGAATATGGGATCGTGCCGTACGCCACGGCAGTGCTGAAAGTAATTGAAATGAATATAGGATCGGGCCATATGCCACGGCAGTGTTGAAAAGAAATTGAAATGAATATGGGATCGGGTCGTACGCCACGGCAGTGTTGAAAAGAAATTGTAATGAATATGGGATCGGGCCGTACGCCACGGCAGTGTTGAAAAGAAATTGAAATGAATATGGGATCGGGCCGTACGCCACGGCGAGTGTAGAAGGTACCTTATGGGAGCGGGCCGTACGCCACGGCGGATCTAAGAATTTGTGATTATTGTATCGTTCAGTGATCTTACCCTTGAAAGTGCTTTATTGTTTAGTTCAGCAATTGTTTGGATTTATGCTTTTGATATATATACTTGTTGCTTATTTTCCCGGACATGCTTACTGTATTTCATTATATCCTATCATATGTTAGTACTGTTGGACCTNGTACTCATGTTGCACTTTCTTTTCTTTCTGTACTTGACTGTACAGGTCCGGAGGCTGGTACGTCTGATTATCAGGCCGGTGCTAAATATTGATAGCGTGGTCATACTTCACGATGAGCTGCTTTCCCGGCAATTTCCTAGCAGCACCCTAGAGTTCTTTTGTTATATTCTTTGTCCATTTCATTCAGACAGAGATCCTGTATATATTGTAGTCATTGTATATTCAGTAGTTGCCCGTGGCACTCGTGACACTAGTTCCTGGCACACACGTGGTGTATATTTTGGGTTGTTGGCTGTACATATGTTATGCGACATGCCTATTGGTTGATTTTACGCACTTGTAGTTTTATTTCACATCATCGCCATTAGCATGTTTATATCTGTTTAAAATTGGTTAAAAGATGAAATTCGTGTAACGGGGAATGGTAACACTTAGTGTTTCTATATTGGCTGGCCTAACCTCGCCGTTGGGCGCCATCGCGACCTGAATCGAGATTTGGGTCGTGACAGATCCCTTCATCTGAAAAAAATATATCTAGCCACAAAGTTGGTTTCCTCAGCGTATACACATATCCCTTTACCTTAGGTCTTGTAGGACCTTCTTCACCACCCACAGACCCAGTGATCCTCGATTTCTGCCATCAATACCGAGTGTTGCTCGGTCAGATCTATCCGTCTATCTAAAGAATCATCTATTTAATTAGATAATTATCCAGCATGGTCGAGGGGATGCCTTTAACCCTCGATCATCTGATTAGATTGTATGGCCCTCGTCTCTATCGAGGTGGCGTAATCAAACTGCAGCCGTCATTAACTGAATGTTTCCTTTTCCCTTTCGCACTAATTCTTTTCTAATGACGCAGCCATCAACTGGTTCCCCGGCGCAGTCAAAGACCTCCTGCACTGGGTTCGACTCTTAGATTCCACTTCACTATATTCCAAGCGCGCTTGGCGTAACATGGCTAAAACTCTATGGGTGGCCAAAAATCACGGTGATCTTTTACCACTATTGTTTTTGAATTCCTCATTAAAAGATTCCTTGGCGGTATGCTTGCACAGGCCTCGGGGAAGCCATTTTTATGAGGCTGCCTCCACCTGGCGAAATGGAGACCCATAAACCCGCCAAAGACAAAAAGAGAAAGAAAGAGACGTCTGCGGAGTCTCCGAAACCAAAGAGAGCTAAAACTCGAAAGCTTAGGGCCAGTGCAACACCCTTAACTCCGACAGCTGCTGAAAGTCTTTGTGTTGAATATGAAGATGATGACAATTTCCCACTGATACCTAGGGGGAAGCGAAGCGTTGATGCTTCGAAGACTGCTGAGCTGAAGATTTTCGAGCTAAGGGTTGCTAGTATGGTCTCACCTCGAGTTGAGGAGACCCTCGAGGAGAGTTTGAATGAAGTCCCCGAGCGGATCATCGACCAGGATACATCTTGTGCCGACGAGTACTTTATCGGCGAATTCGGGGGACTTTGCTCTAAAACTCTTCGAGGGAGAGAGAAAGCCCCGATTGGGGTTGTTAACATAGGTGATCCTCCACCAGGCCCATCGTTTTCTCCAGGGCAAATACGAGATGCCCAAAACATGGAAACTTCCGACGTGGGGGCATCCCAGGGAGAGAATGATATATTTGGAGATTACTTTGCCGGTGTTGAGGAGGAGGTTGATCTAGATGTCCCAATTATTCTCGAGGAGGCTATGAAACTCCAAAAACAGGTATTTTCTTGATATAATATATGTGCTTTGAGCTTTGATTCTTGATTTTCTAACTTCTTTCCTTTGTGTTACAGGTTGTGATGCTCTACGACCAGGCCTTCTCCAGGTTACGAGTCGAGTTGACTCATTGTGAGGAGGAGTTTGGGAAGCTCATGTCGGAGTTGAACGAGCTCAAAATTTTTCATGCTCGAAGGGAAGAGGAACTGAATGGCCTTCGAGCAAGATCGGAGAAAGCACTCCAAGAACGGGCCAAGTTCATCGAACATGTAGCTTAGCCTTCAAGGGTTTGCCTTCTATTTTCATAACCCAGCGTCCAACAATTTGACTTGGTTGTTTCAGATCAAGCAGAAGGATGACCTATTGGGGAAACTTCGGGACGAGATTGCTGCCAAAGATGCTGAAATCTTCAAACTGAAGCGGCGCATGAACAGTATGTCCTCCGAGAAGGACACTCTTCGAGAGAAGTTGGCTTCGTCCCAGCATCTTCTTCAGGGCGTGAAAACGGAGGGCCACAAATATAAAGTGCTCCATGCTGAATCGGCCGCCCCGTTATCCAGAACCAAGTCTGAAGTCGACGTACTCATATCCTCAAATCAAGAAGATGCTACTGCAGGGAATGCTCGAGCTAGGAAGATATCTGAAGAGGTCGAGCTCATGCTGACTCGCGCCCTCGTCCATGCTCAATTAGAATCTCGAAGTCAGGCTTTCAAGGAAGTGCACACCAAGGGTTTCGATCTCTCTACCGAGATCGAGGAAGCAAAGTCCTTGGAAGAGGAGCTGGCAGCACTGACCACTTCTGACGATGGCTCTAGCGGCTCGGAGAGCAGTGAAGAGGATGACTAGGCCCTTCTTCATTTTTTTTTAAATTCTTCTTCTTTTGGGGTGAGGGCTCTGTGTGAGAGCTTTGTAAACGTATTCATGTAAATATACCTTTTGGAATACAAAGAATCTTCTCGTTTGTCTCTTACTTTGTATTAANATCCTCTTCAAACGCATTACCATCCACATATCGACCAATGAATATAAGATCTTCGTCGATGGCTTCATCCCCCTCCCCCCCGGAGGCGCGAGGAGGATGAAGCCATCGACGAAGATCTTATATTCATTGGTCGATATGTGGATGGTAATGCGTTTGAAGAGGATGGCTCTATGTTGATGGCTCGATCCAGGAGGTCTCCAGAGGCTGTTAAGCCCGCTGGACTCGAGGTCCCTAGCCTTGAGGTAGAGGTTCCACAGGAGAAGGGGGGTCAAAGGTCCTTCACTATTATTTTCGTCTTCCTTCGAAGATACTGATACGCTCAATTTACACCTTAAAAGAGTGCAAGCGATCGTTGTCAAATATAGTAACCCAACAAGGTTGGGGTCGAATCCCACAGAGAACAATATGAGGGCGTTTAGGAATGCTAGAGAATTATCACTTATCGCGCAGTGC
>ML290103.1:0-10764 GCA_005239495.1 Nicotiana undulata | reverse complement strand
GCCAGTTCTGAGAGGGGATCAGCATAAGTTATTGGGTAGATGGACGCAGCTACACCCTCCGGTGTTCGGGGGTGAGCAGGGAGAGGACGCCTAGGACTTTCTAGAGAGGTGCAGGGACAGACTGCACAACATGGGTATATTGGAGTCTCACGGAGTTGATTTCACTTCCTTCCAGTTTCAGGGCAGAGCTCGTCGGTGGTGGCAGTCGTATTTGCTGGGTAGGCCAGCCGGTTCTCCTGGATAGATACATTCCTCCATATGAGAGGGAAGACTTGCGGGCTCAGTTCGAGAGACTGGAGCAGGGGCACTTGTCAGTGACAGATTATGAGGCCAGATTTTCAGAGCTGTCTCGTCATGCCATCATGATACTACCTATAGATGGAGAGAGAGTTCGTCGGTTTGTAGCAAGTTTGCATCCTGGCATTAGGACTTCTTTAGGTAGAGAGGTGGATATGGGCACTCCATTTCAGACAGTGGTTGAAATAACTCGTCGTATAGAGGGCTATCGTATCGGGGATAGGAGTCAGGGCCAGTCAGGGCAGCAGGGACATCATGACAAGAGAGCTAGATTCACCGGGGACTTCAGAGGTACATCAGGAAGAGTTAGGGGTCAGTGTGCTAGCGGTCAGTCCAGCCGGTCGTCCTATACAACACCTTCAGTACCTGCCAGGGTGGCTCCAGTCAGGCCGCAGTTCAGTGCCATGCCGGATGTCACTCCAGCCATTCAGGGTTCTCAGTCCTCGGGTCAACAGGATATGTCCCAGGTGAGGTGTTGTGAGTGTGGAGACATGGGCCACGTGAGGAGAGTTTGACCCCATTATAGGGGCAAGGCAGTGCAGCAGAGCCATCAGCCCAGGGTCCCAGCACCAGCAGCTCGACCACCGAGGGGTGGAGGTCAGATTGGCAGGGGCCGTCCCAGAGGGGGAGGCCAGCCGGGTAGAGGTCATTCAGCTCCAGCTCGATCTGGGGGAGCTCATCCATCAGGCGCCCCAACACGTTTCTATGCCATCCCAGCCAGGGCAGACGCAGTAGCTTCAGAAGCGGTGATTACATGTATCATTTCAGTCTGCGGTAGGGAGGCTTCAGTGTTATTTGATCCGGGGTCTACATACTCTTATGTTTCAGCTTTATTTGCTCATTCTCTGGATATTGTGTGTGAGTCCTTGGGATCTCCTTCGTATGTATCCACTCCTTTGGGCGACTCTGTGGTGGTAGACTAGGTCTACCGGGCTTGTGTGGTTACTTTCTGTGATTTTGAGACCAGAACCGACTTATTATTGCTTGATATGGTTGATTTTGAGGTTATTTTGGGCATGGATTGGCTATCCTTTCATCATGCCGTCTTGGATTGCCATGACAAGACCGTTACGTTAGCCATGCCCGAGTCGCCGAGGCTAGGGTGGAGAGGTGCTTCAGTTAGTGCTTTCAGCCGAGTTATTTCTTTCATAAAGGCTCGACACATGGTCGAGAAAGGGTGTCTAGCCTATCTTGCTTATGTGCGGGACACTACCGCCGAGTCTCCTACTGTTGATTCAGTACCTGTCATCCGTGAGTTTCTGGATGTGTTTCCCTCAGATCTTCCAGGCATGCCTCCAAACCAGGATATTGATTTCTACATTGGTCTAGCACCAGATACTCAGCCTATATATATCCCTCCTTATCGTATGGCTCCTAAGGAGCTAAATGAGTTGAAGGAGAAGCTAGAGGAGTTATTGGCCAAGGGTTTCATCAGGCCTAGTGTGTCGCCTTGGGGTACTCCTGTGCTTTTCGTGAAAAAGAAATATGGGTCTTTGCGTATGAGTATTAACTATCGCCAGCTAAACAAGGTAACTATCAAGAAAAAGTATCCTCTGCCTCGCATTAATGATTTATTTGATCAGCTTCAGGGTGTGCGTGTGTTCTCCAAGATTGACTTGAGATCGGGGTATCACCAATTGAGGATTTGGACTTCTGATGTTCCGAAGACTGCATTCCGCACCAGATATGGTCCTTATGAAATCTTGGTGATGTCTTTTGGCTTGACTAATGCCCCAACAACTTTTATGGATTTGATGAATAGGGTATTCAGGCCTTATATTGACTCGTTCGTTATTGTTTTCATTGATGATATTTTGATTTATTCGCGGAGCTTGGGTGAGCATGAGCAGCATTTGCGGGTAGTGCTTCAGACCTTGCGAGAACAGGAGCTATATGCTAAGTTCTCCAAGTGTGAGTTCTGGCTAGAGTCCGTAGCATTCTTGGGCCATATAGTATCAGGTGAGGGTATTAAGGTTGATCCACAGAAGATTGAGGCAGTTTAGAGTTGGCCTTGTCCTACTTCAGCTACGGAGATCAAGAGTTTCCTGGGTTTGGCAGGTTATTATCGTCGTTTTGTCGAGGGATTTTCTTCTATTGCCGCTCCATTGACTAGATTGACTCAGAAGAATGCCCCATTTCAGTGGTCCGATGATTGTGAGGCGAGCTTTCAGAAGCTCAAATCAGCTTTGATATCAGCACCAGTTCTTTCATTACCTTCTGAGTCAGGGCCCTATACAGTATATTGCGACGCTTCACGCGTCGGGTTGGGATGTGTTTTGATGCAGAATGGCAGAATTATTGCTCGCGGCAGCTGAAGGTTCATGAGAAGAACTACCCTGTTCATGATTTGGAATTGGCAGCGATCGTTCATGCTTTGAAGATATGGCGGCATTACATGTATGATGTATCTTGTGAGGTCTATACGGACCACCGCAGTCTACATTATTTTCTTAAGCAGAGAGATCTTAATTTGGGGCAGCGGAGGTGGCTTGAGTTGTTGAAAGACTATGACCTTACCATTTTGTATCATCCGGGCAAGGCAAACGTGGTAGCGGATGCTTTGAGCAGGCGTGCAGCCAGCATGGGGAGTTTAGCCTATATTTCAGCTGAGGAAAGGCCTTTAGCCTTGGACATTCAGTCCTTGGCCAATCAGTTAGTGAGATTAGATCTTTCAGAGCCTCGTCGAGTCTTGGCACATGTGGTAGCTCAGTCTTCATTGCTTGGGGGAGATCAGGGCTCGACAGTTTGATGACCCGCGTCTAGCAGAGCTCCGATATACTGTGATTCAGGGCATGGCCAAGGATGTTACTTTAGGCGAGGACGGTGTTTTGAGACTTCAGGGCAGGCTGTGTGTTCCAGATGTTCATGGTTTGAGGGAGAGAATTCTAGCAGAGGCTCACAGTTCCAGGTATTCTATCCATCCAGGGGTGACAAAAATGTATCGTGATTTGAAGCAGCATTTCTGGTGGAGGCGGATGAAGAAAGATATTATTCAGTATGTAGCTCGATATGTTAATTTCCAGCAGGTTAAGTACGAGCATCAGCGGCCAGGAGGTTTATTTCAGCAGATGCCCAATCCTCAGTGCAAGTGGGAGCGTATTACTATGGACTTCGTGTCAGGGTTGCCTCGGACTTTGCGGAAGGTTGACGCGGTTTGGGTCATTGTTGATAGATTGACAAAATCGGCGCATTTCCTTCCTGTGGCCACTACTTATACTACAGAGAAGTTGGCTCAGCTCTATATTCGTGAGATCGTTAGGTTGCATGGAGTGGCACTATCTATCATTTCAAATCAGGGTCCTCATTTCACGTCGCACTTCTGGAGAGCTTTGCATTGGGAGATGGATACTCGATTAGACCTCAGTTCAGCTTTTCACCCTCAGACTGACGGCCAGTCAGAGCGTACAGTTCAGATTCTGGAGGATATGCTCAGGGCTTGTGTGATTGATTTCGGAGGTCAGTGGGACCAGTTCTTGCCTTTGGCAGAGTTTGCATATAATTATAGTTATCAGACCAGCATCCAGATGGCTCCATTCGAGGCTTTATATGGTCGGCGTTACCGTTCTCCGATTGGGTGGTTTGAGCCTGGTGAGGCTAGGCTATATAGTACTGACATGGTCAGAGATGCTTTAGAGAAAGTGAAAATTATCCAGGAAAGGCTTCGCACAGCTCAGTCGAGGCAGAAGAGCTACGCAGATCAGCGGGCTCGAGATGTGGCATTTATGGAGGGGGATCAGGTTATGCTTAGAGTTTCACCGATGAAGGGCGTCATGAGATTCGGGAAGAAGGGCAAGTTGAGCCCTAGGTATATAGGCCCATTTGAGGTGTTAGAGCGAGTTGGTGATGTTGCTTATAGACTTGCTTTGCCTCCAGCGCTATCAGGAGTTCATCTAGTTTTTCATGTTTCGATGCTTCGAAGGTATCTCGCAGACTTCTCCCATGTGATCGATTATAGTACTATTCAACTAGACGAGCAGTTGGGCTATGAGGATGAGCCTGTGGCTATTGATGATAGGCAGGACCGCCAGTTGAGGTCCAAGACAGTTTCAACGGTTAAGGTCCAGTGGAGGGGCCAACCAACTGAGGAGGCGACTTGGGAGTCCGAACAGGATATGCGGGACAGATATCCACAGCTATTCAGCACATCAGGTACGATTCTAGACCCGTTCGAGGTCGAACACTTGTTTAAGAGGGGGAGAATGTAACGACCCAGCCGGTCGTTTTGTGTGTTGCGACTCCGTTCTCGTAAATGACTCTTTCCATAGCGGCTACTCGTGCCTTATGATTTGTGGGGGCAGGTAGTTCGAGATTCAGAAGTGATTTGGCCAGTTGAGGAACACTTGGTTCCTGAAGGCTAACCTATTTGGCTAATTTTGGTTCTGAGCAGAATTTTGAGCAAACGACCTGGGAATCGAGTGCTAACAGTCAGCAGCTCCGGATGATGATTTCGGACTTGAGCGTATATTCGCCTCGGGTTTCTGATGACCCGGGAGTATTTCAGCACCTGAATTGGAATTCAGGATTTCATAAGATTTAGAATTCAGCCTGGAATTGGACCTTATGATATCATGGTCCGAATGGAATTTCGGAACTGGCAATAGTTCCGTATAGTCATTTATGACTTGTCCGCAAAATTTGGGGTCATTCCGAGCAGTATAGACCCGTTCGGCGTATTGGTGAGCCATTGAGATTTTCTTAAAACTTAAGTTTGAAACTAAGGGGTTTTGGAAGGTGATTTCTAGTTTGGATTATGTTTTGAGTGTTCCGAGAGTTTGAGTGAGTCCGTCTTATGATTTGGGACTTATTGGTATAATTTTTCAAGGGCTCGGGTTGGCCCAGGGGCCTCCTGGACCCCCCCGGACCCCAATCCGGGTCAAAAACCAACAATAAATAGCTGGTAGGAGTCTGTTTCTGGTGTGACCGCCCCTGCGGTCCATCAGCCGCAGGCGCGAGGCTCGCACTAGCGGCCAATCCATCGCAGGAGCAGCCTAGGTCGCAGGGGCGACCCTTCCTCTTGCTGGCGCGGCTCCGCAGGAGCGGACAAGAGTCCGCAAGAGCAACCTCCCCCAGGGCCCAGGCCAATCGCAGGCGCGACCAATTTCACGCAGGTGCGAGTCCGCACCTGCGATCCAAAGGCCGCAGGAGCGAGAACTGCTGGGCAGTTCTATAAAAGGCCCACTCCGTTAATTTTCTTCCCAAACTCGTTTTTCCTCCATTGTTAAGACCCCCAAGAGCTCCAGATCAGTGTTAGCGAGTGATTAACTCAGGTAAGTGATTCTTTGGCTTCCCGCATGTTTATAACTTCGATTCTTGAGGAATTCCACTTTCATAAATCAAGAAAATTCATAAGAGGGTTTGGGAAAAATAGAGGGTTTTTGAGAAAATTCAAAATCTGATTTTTGAGCTATTATAGGATGATTAGTTGAGTTAATCTTGATCCTTAGGCGACGTGTAACGCATTTCTTCAAGAATCATAATTTTCCGAACGCCGAGGCTCGGAGTTGAAAACACCAATTGCGAGCCATCGAGGGTAATTTGGAGGATTCGTGTGTCTTGTCGATTTGTCCATAGACCAGATGAGTACTTGTCCAGGTGAGTCTCTTTTCCAAACTTTGTAAGGGGGAAACGTCCCCTGGGCTCCTTGTTGCTAATTGTGATTGTTGAGGGGGCTGCGTACGTACCACGTGACGAGAGTCCGTACGTGGCATCTATACTGTATGTTGGGTAGCCGTAGGACCCACGAGCATGTTCTAGCTGTTTGTTTGATATTATCTGATGCTTTGTACAAGTTATTTGCCGGTATATGATGAAATGGAGCTATGATAGCTTTGAATTAAATGTACATATTATCCAGATAAGAATTATGAATTTCATCAATTGATTAATTGTGTTACTTCTGATGTAACTGATAAAGAGAACGGAGTAAATGAGATAAATCTAAATCCTGAGCTATTGAGCGAAACGAAGGTGGTTGTAAATCCTTCCTGTACTTGAATTATTCCACCATGGTGATATTATGAGAAAAGAGGATAATATGATATAAAATCCTAACTTTGACTATCAAGAGATATGCGAATATCCGATCCCATTGAGCATTGATGAGTCGGTACCATGGTGTCTACATATACACATATACATGCATTCATGCATTCATCGGCCCCCGAGTCACAAGTATGATTTGTGATCGGGGAGAACTTATATTTTCATCAGCCACTGAGTCAGAGGTTTGATTTGTGATCAAGGAGGAATTACACTTATTTTCATCAGCCCCTGAGTCACAGGTTTGATTCGTGATCAGGGAGAAATCAGACTTATTTTACCAGCCCCTAAGTCACAGGTTTGATTCCAGATCAGGGAAGAATTATACTACTATTTTTATCGGCCCCCGAGTCACAGGTATGATTCGTGATTGGGAAGGGTTTTACTTTACATCATTTGCCCCCGATTCGCAGGTATGATTCTCGAGCGGGGAGAGATATTGGCCCACGAGTCGCAGGTATGATTCGCGAGCGTGGAGATTTACTTTATCGAGTCAGCGCAGGAGTCGCAGGTATGATTCGCGAGCGTGTGTAGCTTTATGATCGAGTCAGCCCTTATGACCCACCCTTATGACTTCGGCCGGTAGTCTTGTCCGTGTCGGTTATATATATATACAAACATTTGCATTTAGTTGGGATCGTACGATGGTGAGTTGAGAAACGATACTGAGTACTGAAAAGTGAACAATTGAGATAATAAGAGAAGACATTTCAGATAATGAGAAAGAAAATAAGTGATACATATGATCAGCTTACAAAGAAAGGTTATGTTTGAGATTAGTTACCTGTTTGTTGATTACATGTCCATATACTTGATGTATTTTCTCACATGATTTATTGCTCGGCGTGTACCTTATTTTATTATGTACTGGACCTTAGTGGATATATATTCTACCTCTCGTCACTACTCTTTACGAGTTTAGACGAGATACTCACTGGGTACGTATTTGTTTATATGTACTCATGCTGCACTTTCTTTTCTTTTTCTGCACTTGATTGTGCAGGTCTTGAGGCTGGTCCGTCTGGTCGTCCGTCTGCTGATAGATACTGATCGCGGTGTCACTCCATACGTTGAGCTGTCTTCTTGGCGTCATCTTGACAGCACCCCTGGAGCCTTCTAGTTTCATTTTGCTCAGTCTTTTGTCCCAGACTGAGGCTTGTATATTTATGTATATATATTTCAGTTGTGGTATCTACGTAGCCTCCCGTTGACACTGTGACACTAGTCCTCGCACACACTTGTTGTAGTTATGTTGGGTTTTCGGGGTTATATATATATTTGGCCTAGCTGTGGTTCAGTTTATATCTACGACCTTACCTCATATCGCTGCTATATTACGCATTATATTTTTGTTATAAATTGTAAATAACTGGAATATCGAGTTCTGGGGTATTAACTCCTGGGGATTTATATGTTGGCTTGCCTAACCTCGCCGTTAGGTGCCATCACGACCTTAACCAGGTTTTGGGTCGTGACAGCTTGGTATCAGAGCACTTAGGTTCACATAGTCTCACAAGTAACGGGAAAACTCAGTAGAGTCCTACGGATCGGTACAGAGACGTCTGTACTTATCTTTGGGAGGCTATAGAGTGTTAGGAAACACTTTTGTTCAGAATCTATCGTGCAGTTGGCCTTATACTCAATTTGTTCTTCTATTCTCTCCTAGATGGCGAGGACACATACTTTTCATGATCCAGATTCGGGGGAGGCTGCTACCCCTGCCGCTCGAGGACGAGGTCGAGGCACCCGGGGTAAGGCTCCTGCTGGTAGGAGGGGGCGAGGGCGTCCCATAGCTGCACCAGTGGATGATCAGTACATTGATGAGCAAGAGGATCTGCCTCCAGTAGCACCACCTCCAGTGGACTTTATGACGGCATCAGGCTTCCAGGAGATCATGGGTCGCATGCTGAGATTCATGGACACGAAGTCGCAGGCAGGCATCCTTCCATTAGTTCCTGCCACCTCTCAGGTAGAAGGGGGAGTTATGACCCCTACAGCTCAGACTACAGGACCACATCATACTTCAGATATTCCGCCGGTTGTTAGAGCTCAGCCTAGGTTAGAGGCATCAGGATCCAGGCAAGTTCCGAGAGGGGATCAGCATAAGTTATTGGGTAGATGGACGCAGCTACACCCTCCGGTCTTCGGGGGTGAGAAGGGAGAGGATGCCCAGGACTTTCTAGAGAGGTGCAGGGACAGAATGCACAACATGGGTATATTGAAGTCTCACGGAGTTTATTTCACTTCCTTCCAGTTTCAGGGCAGAGCTCGTCGGTGGTGGCAGTCGTATTTGCTGGGCAGGCCAGCCGGTTCTCCGCCAGTCACTTGGGATCAGTTCTCCCAGCTATT
Source organism: Nicotiana undulata (assembly GCA_005239495.1). Taxonomy (NCBI): domain Eukaryota; kingdom Viridiplantae; phylum Streptophyta; class Magnoliopsida; order Solanales; family Solanaceae; genus Nicotiana; species Nicotiana undulata. Next base: position 2,079 of record ML290103.1, on the reverse strand, counting down.
CCTGGATAGATACATTCCTCCATCTGAGAGGGAAGACTTGCGGGCTCAGTTCGAGAGGCTGGAGCAGGGGCACTTGTCAGTGACAGATTATGAGGCCAGATTTCAGAGTTGTCTCGTCATGCCATCATGATACTACCTAAAGATGGAGAGAGAGTTGTCGGTTTGTAGCAGGTTTGCATCCTGGCATGAGGACTTCTTTAGCTAGAGAGGTGGAGATGGGCACTCCATTTAAGACAGTGGTTGAAATAGCTCGTCGTATAGAGGGTTATCGTATCAGGGATAGGAGTGAGGGCCAGTCAGGGCAGCAGGGACAACATGACAAGAGATCTAGATTCACCGGGGAATTCAGAGGTACATCAGGCAGGGTCAGGGGTCAGTTTGCTAGCGGTCAGTCCAGCCGGTCTTCCTATACAACACCTTCAGTACCTGCCAGGGTGGCTCCAGTCAGGCCACAGTTCAGTGCCATGCCGGATGTCACTCCAGCCATTCAGGGTTCTCAGTCCTCGGGTCAGCAGGATATGTCCCAGGTGAAGTGTTATGGGTGTGGAGACATGGGCCACGTGAGGAGAATTTGCCCCCATTATAAGGGCAAGGCAGTGCAGCAGAGCCATCAGCCCAGGGTCCCAGCACCAGCAGCTCGACCACCGAGGGGTGGAGGTCAGATTGGCAGGGGCCGTCCCAGAGGGGAAGGCCAGCCGGGTAGAGGTCATTTAGCTCTAGCTCGATCTGGGGGAGCTCATCCATCAGGCGCCCCAGCACGTTTCTATGCCATCCCAGCCAGGGCAGACGCAGTAGCTTCAAAAGCGGTGATTAGAGGTACCATTTCAGTCTGCGGTAGGGAGGCTTCAGTGTTATTTGATCCGAGGTCTACATACTCTTATGTTTCAGCTTTATTTGCTCATTCTATGGATATTGTGTGTGAGTCCTTGGGATATCCTTTGTATGTATCCACTCCTGTGGTCCACTCTGTGGTGGTAGACCGGGTCTACCGGGCTTGTGTGGTTACTTTATTTGATTTTGAGACCAGAACCGACTTATTATTGCTTGATATGGTTGATTTTGAGGTTATTTTGGGCATGTATTGTCTATCCCTTCATCATGCCATCTTGGATTGCCATGCCAAGACCGTTACGTTAGCCATGCACGAGTCGCCAANGGATGTGTTTCCCTCAGATCTTCCAAGAATGCCTCCAGACCGGGATATTGATTTCTGCATTGATCTAGCACCATATACTTAGCCTATATCTATCCCTCCTTATCGTATGGCTCCTAAGGAGCTAAAGGAGTTTAAGGAGAAGCTAGAGGAGTTATTGGCCAAGGGTTTCATCAGGCCTAGTGTGTCGCCTTGGGGTGCTCCTGTGCTTTTCGTGAAAAAGAAAGATGGGTCTTTGCGTATGTGTATTGACTATCGCCAGCTGAACAAGGTAACTATCAAGAATAAGTATCCTCTGCCTCGCATGAATGATTTAGTTGATCAGCTTCATGGTGTGCGTGTGTTCTCCAAGATTGACTTGAGATCGGGGTATCACCAGTTGAGGATTCAGAATTCTGATGTTCCGAAGACTGCATTCCGCACCAGATATGGTCACTATGAAATCTTGGTGATGTCATTTGGCTTGACTAATGCCCCAACAACTTTTATGGATTTGATGAATAGGGTATTCAGGCCTTATATTGACTGGTTCGTTATTGTTTTCATTGATTATATTTTTGCTTATTCGCGGAGCTTGGGTGAGCATGAGCAGTATTTGCGGGTAGTGCTTCAGACCTTGCGAGAACAGGAGCTATATGCTAAGTTCTCCAAGTGCGAGTTCTGGCTAGAGTCCGTAGCGTTCTTGGGCCATATAGTATCAGGTGAGGGTATTAAGGTTGATCCACAGAAGATTGAGGCAGTTTTGAGTTGGCCTCGTCCTACTTCAACTACGGAGATCAGGAGTTTTCTGGGTTTGGCAGATTATTATCGTCGTTTTGTCGAGGGATTTTCTTCTATTGCCGCTCCATTAACTAGATTGACTTAGAAGAATGCCCCATTTCAGTGGTCTGATGATTGTGAGGCGAGCTTTCAGAAGCTCAAATCAT
>ML290098.1:14434-41210 GCA_005239495.1 Nicotiana undulata | reverse complement strand
GTCGAAAACTAAGTACTAACTAGTACTTAGCCACATAAGTATTTACATTTTTTGTGCCCCTAAATTGTCAATTGGGGACTTTAAAGTTTCAAACTTACCCCCGATGGAGCTAGGAGTAACCACATCAATCCAATGAAATTAAAAAAAAAGGAGTGGGGATAACAAAATCTTCATTCTTGAGGAGGAGGAGAGTTGACTTCTTCAGGAGGAGGAACGACAGCTGCTTGAAGATCATGGGCTTCATCAGATGGAGAAAATTCAAGACCCCGCTGGGTCTTCTCCATGGCCTCTTTAGATTTAGCAATCTCAGCATTGAGGTCGAAACCCTCCTGGCCCATTTCCATTAACGTATCATGACGAGCACTCATATACGCCCAACTCACGTCAACGGTTGTCGCCTCTTCAAGGTCACTATAATCCTTTGCCCATGCCTGAATTTCAATCTTCAAGATATCCTTCTCAGCTTCGGCGGCTTCAAGGGCAACCTTCAAAGGTACAACTGACTCCTCCAGAGTTTGAACTTTGACCAGGTCTTCACGAAGATCCTCTTGAGTCTAGGAAAGATTCCGTACAAGTTCACTGGAGTATTCATCCTTCTTCCCCAACATCTGCTTTAGATTCCTGATTTCCTCTGTGGCTTTCGACAACTGTTCAACAAATGAGCATTAAAGAATGTCTTTGTCCTTGTTGACCTGGCTGGAAGAAGCTCTCTCCACTGCTAACTCCGTAGTAGCAATCCTCAACTGCTCCTTTAAGGTATGCCTTTCCTCCACTATAGCATCCATGTCTATCCTTAATCCATCATATTGTGCCTTCATATTGTCAAAATCAAACTGAAGCTCACGCAGCTCTTTCAACTCATTCACTGAATTTGAAACTCACTTCATGAGTTCTAAGCCACTACAAAAAACAGTAAAATAATCAAACATGTTAAACTGTTATTCGAAGAAAATTGTATGTATGAAAAATTCAAAGGCATACCTTCAAAGAATTGTGCACCACTTCGTTTGCCCAAGTAAGAGTTGAATGGCTGTCAAGTTTGGACCTCTCTTCAGAGCCGATCAGAGGTTTGAGCGACACTTCAGGCTCACCCGTATTCTTAAAAAGAATCCCTCCGGCTGGAACCTCGATTATAACCCTCCGCATCTCCCTACTGGAAGACCCTACTTCCACAAGAGAAGGAACAGAAGCAGGAACAGAGGGAGCAGCAACATATACGGACGAACGAGGAGCCGAGGGAGCCACGAGCACATCAACAGATACGAATGGATGAGGAGCTGAGGAAATAACAGATACGGACGGAGGAGCGGCAGTAATATCAAGAGGATCAGGAACAACAGCAAAATCAGGAAAGATAGTAGCTAAGGGAACATCATCAGGATCAAGCTCAAACCCCTCATGGAAAAGACGCTCGGCAGGATCTTGAACCGGGGACTGAGATTCATCTCGGGAAGAAGAGGACCTAATTGCCAACACAGAAGGAAGAGACTTGGGAGCAGATTCATCATCTGAAACTACTCGCCTTCTTCTTGACCGGTGCACCAAAGCACCCTCTCTTCCTTCTTCCTCTTCCCCTCCATAATGGGGATCACTGACTTTTCTCTTCGAAGAACTGGAAAGGATGCTCTAAGCATGGGACAAATACATCTTCGGGAGCGACGAGCCAGATGCCCCACGGGCAGAAAACCTATCAAGAAAAAAGGGAAACATTAAATGAGAATAAAAAGAACTCAGGTGAGGCAGGAAGTAAGAAAAACTTCGCTTACTGTGGGTCTTAACGATCCAATTGTACTTCATGGAAAAGTACTTCCAAGATTTTTCTTCAACAGGAGCGGCAGACAACATTCTTTCTACCCAATAACGAATATCGGAGACATTCTCGACAGTATTCATGATTGCTGAAAAAGAAGAGAAAAACAGATGCGGTATTAAAAACGCAATTCAAATCTAAATGAAGAAAATAGATACGAACCAAAAAGTACTTACATGCACGGTTACACTTCTCAGGGAAGGGAAGATTGTTTTCACCAACTAAAACAGCAGTGGGAACGGCAACGTACCTGAGGTACCAACATATGTCCTTATAGTCACCTGGGGTTACTAAAACTCTTTTACTCCGAGCAGCCAGAGTAAAAAAACCCTTGACGAAATAAGATATGGAGAATATAAATGAATAAGATGGTGGAAGGTGAAGGGAACTGAAACCTTAGAAGGATAAAACTCTCAAGCAAGCAACTACTCACCACACTAAAGGATCGACTTGTCCTAATCAGATATTGAAGAAGCGACAAAACTCGATGATAACAGGGTCGATGGGAGGTTTAAATCCTAGTGTAAAAGGATAAGTATAAGCGAAGGAATAACCCGTCTTGTAAGACATAATCCTCTGATTATTATTCGGCACAAGAATAGGAACATTAGACTCCCAAGAACACTCCCTGCGGACAAGAGGAATGTGACCTTTAGTAATAATTGTCGCATACTTCTCTACACTCTCCAAAGAAGAAGATTGTTCAGCGATAGATGAATTTTCCCTTGTAAAGACTATCTCAGCAGGAATAATTTCGTCAACTTTGGGTTCACGAATATCATCCTTACTCTTAGAAACAGAGTGAGAAGACCTAGCTCTAGGGGACAACAAAGACCTAGCGGAAGGAGGAGAAACCAGAGGGGAAGAAGAACCTCTAGTAGAGGCAGATCCCAGACTCCTCAGTCAACCACCTCTCCGACTCCTAGATGGAGCAGAAGAAGATGTCAGAGTCTCTACGTCTATAACCTTTTCTGGTTGGTTTGATGAAGACATCTTTACGAAAACAAAGGAAAATTCTTTGCAAAAGAGGAATTAAGTATGGAAGTTTTTCGTGGAAGTAAAGAAAGGAATAAGGGTATTTATACATAAAGACAATCGTCGAAACATGGAAAAACAATGATGGAAAGTCATGATTAAAAGTGTCACTTCGGGACTGACGCAGCCGCAAAAAGCCCTAAAAGGCGCCAAGTCATTGAAGCAATCAGAAATGGACACGTGGAAGGAGCATTAAATGGAAGTGACAAACGACGCCTGTGTGTATAGAAAGATACAATGTTTTAGAGCAAAACGGCGGCAAAATATTCCCGCCATAAATGCGCATCCACTTACCAAATATTAGTCGACAAATATATGGTAAGTGGGGGGGGACTATCTGTATTGGTAAAAAAGAGTCACACGTAAGCAAATTCTTGACAACTCAGCTAGCTACGTGGACCAAGGAAAATGCAACAGATAGATTTGATTCTGTAAAGAGGTAAGGGATAAATAGGCACGGTCAATAGACCCACGAGTTCATCAACCACGGGAAACTTAATGACAAAGAAGAGATACGGTCACAGAGAACCCAGACAAAGCTACGGGCAGATTCGAGAATCAACAGTTAATGACTTATACGTTACGTAACTCCTATACAACAGTTACGGTTATCCTTTGTAACGCCTCATTAATGTAATAATTAGCCATTAATGAGCAATCATTACAGAAACCAAAACGTTATGCTAGGAAGCCCCTATATAAAAGGTAAGAATTGTAAACCATAGGATCATCTGAATTCTCGAATACAAACTGCTTTACTTTTCTGCATTCTATACTGCTTATTATTCCTTTATTCATTATTCACTCGATTATCAGTAACCCGCGTTTATCCTAAAATAGCTTTGGTCAAGGAATCTCATTCTTTGGTTAAACAGAGTCATATTCCCTCAAGCCAAAGTTAGACCAAACACTTGCCTCAATTCCGCAGGCCACTCACTGCTCAATTATTGCTTTTCCTTTTGAATTCACCTCTAACTTGCTCGAATCTAATCAAAATTAACTTAATATCATTAACTAATGCTAAAGGAACTAACTTTATTAAAAAATATAATTTTTCCTAAGTTTTCTCAAAAAAGGTGAAAACCCGACCCCGGGCCCTCTTGGTCTAAACTCGGGGTTCAGACCAAATTACATTTACCCATTCACCCACGAACCCAAATATGCTATTAGTTTTGAAATCCGGCCTTAATTTAATACCTAGCAAGTGTGGTGTTAGGCGCCATCACGATCACTAAGGTTGGGAATTTGGGTCGTGACAGTGACAGTCCCATTTTGAACTGATGTGACGGGCCGATGTGGTTCCTGGATCGTAATATCGCCATCTTGCCATGAAGCTTTTGTGCTGATACAAGGTGGGAAGATTTCTCACTTTTCAAATTAATACGGTCCGCCCATCGAACTCGCCGAGAGGCGACCTCAACAGGCGGAGGGACTAACTATGATGACCCAAGGGGTCATTTTATAAAATTAGAGTCCGTTCCATGCTTAATAGCCATAAAAGACTAAAATTAAATACCTCGATTTGTGTGCGCAGTCCGGGCGTGAAGCCGGAAAGCTTTTATGTGGAAATATGAGAAATAGTAATTTTTAGAATTTAAATTTGATAAAAGTTGACTTTGGTCAACATTTTGAGTAAACGGACCCGAATCCATGTTCCGACAATCCCGGGAGGTCCGCAGTAAAATATGGGACTCGGGCGTGTGCCCGGAAAAAAATTCCGAGGTCCCAAGCCTTAGAAATCAATTTTTCAAAGAATTTGTTTTGCTGAAATGTTCATGAATTAAAGAAAAGAAATAATGCTAAAAATCATTGGTATCGGGTTTGTATTTTAGTTTCGGATCCCGGTAAAGATTAGTTATGATAATAAAAGGCTAACTGTGAAATTTGGTAAAAAACGGAGTTCGTTTGACGTGATTCGGACATCCAGTTGAGAAATTATGAACTTAAGAGTTTTTGATGTAAATGATGAGTTTTGAGGTTTAATTCATAGATTTACATGTTATTTTCATAATTTTATCGCACGAGCAAGTCCGTATAATATTTTTAGACTTGCGTGCATGATTTATTTAGATCCCCGAGGGCTCGGGTGAGTTTCGGATAGGCCATGGGGTGTTTTACACTTGAAAATAACTGCTGGTTTTTCAATATCTGGTGTCCAGATTTTTGTACTATGCGATCTCATAGGTACAACTGAGATCGCATAGTGTTGTCTTCAGGAGCCCCAAAATTTATACTGTGCGACCGCAGAAGCAGGTATGCGATCGCACTTCACCACCTGGACTGTGTTATGCGATCGCACAGTAACCCCCGCGATCGCACTGCTTAAATCTTGGCCCGGGGGAGGGAAATCCAATACCCTGTGCGATCGCACCCCTCCCCATGCGAACGCATTGCACAAATTTCCCTTACCCTGTGCGATCGCACCTCTTTATCCGCGATCGCACAGTTGCCCAGCTCAACTAATATAAATACCTGTTAAAAACGGGCAGAACCCTTTCTTCTCCAAATTTTCGAAGTTCCAGCCCTAAAATCGAGTTTTTTCCAGAAATCTTCATCCCCAATTCATAGATAATTAGTCCCAAACCTTGTTCTTTCAATTCCTTACTATTTTGCATCACTTTTAAAGCAAAAACAAAGAATTTTCATGGTAAAAATCTAGGATTTGGGTAGAATTAGGGAGTTTTGTAAAAATCGAATTTTTCCCACCAGACATATCATATTAGTTTATTCAAAATTTCACAAATCAATCCAAGCCTTTCACAATACTTTTGTTTCAACAATTATAAATAATAAACTGTATTTTTCTCATGACTTCATCAACAACCTCTCAATCATGAAACCAACAAGAATATCAAAATATATACACATTTATTCCCTAAAAACAATATCAAATCTCTCAACCATATTTATATCACGAGGGAACCAACTCAAACAACCAATACTCTTTCCAAACAGTCACAACAATAACTAACAACAATTCAACAAGGCCAAATAGTCATAGAAACAGTAATGAACATGTAACAGTTAAGACAATAATCAAATAAGTGGAGAACGGGAAAGTGGATCATATTTTAGCAAACACTTTGGGTGGTGCATAGATACTTGTCACCACACCTATACACCGTGCCCATGCAATTCACATAACAAACAAATGGGGAGTCCTATTCCCTCAAGCTAAGTTAGGCCAAACACTTACCTCAATTCTGCAGGCCACTCACTGCTCAATTATTGCTTTTCCTTTTGAATTCACCTCTAACTTGCTCGAATCTAATAAAACATAACTTGATATCATTAACTAATGCTAAAGGAACTAACTTTATTGATAATATAATTTTTCCTAAGCTTTTCTCAAAAAAAGTGAAAACCCGACCCCGGGCTCGCTTGGTCTAAACTTGGGGTTCGGACCAAATTACGTTTACCCATTCACCCACGAACCCAAATATTCTATTAGTTTTGAAATACGAGCTTAATTTGATATAAAAATTCAATTTTTACAAAACTCTTTAATTCTACCCAAAACCTAGATTTTTACCATGAAAATTCTTTGTTTTTGCTTTAAAAGTGATACAAAATAGTAAGGAATTGAAAGAACAAAAATGGGAATTGATTACCTATGAATTGGGGATGAAGATTGTTGAAGAAAATTCGTTTTTAGGACTGGATCCTCGAAAAATTGGAGAAGAAAGGGTTTTGTCTGTTGTTTAACATGTATTTATATTAGTTGGGCTGGCCAACTATGCGATCGCGGATAAAGAGGTGCGATCGCACAGTGTAAGAGATTTTTGGTCAGTGCTATCGCATGGGGAGGGGTGCGATCGCACAGGGTATTGGATTTCCCTCCCCCAGGCCAAAACTTAAAGCAGTGCTATCGCACAGCTATTGGTGCGTTCGCACAGGGTTGGGGCTGCTGGCATGTGCGATCGCAGGCTTTTGAGTGCAATCGCACAGCACAAATCCTGGGACCCTGAAGACTACTCTATGCGATCGCGGTCATACCTATGCGATCGCTCAATACAAAAACCTGGACACCAGATACTGAAAAACCAGCAGTTATTTTCAAGTGTAAAACATCTCGTGGCCTACCCGAAACTCACCCGAGCCCTTGGGGCTCCAAACAAATCATGCACGCAAGTCTAAAAATATCACACGGACTTGCTCGTACAATAAAATCATGAAAATAACATGTAAATTTATGAATTAAACCCCAAAACTCATCATTTTCAACATAAACTCTTAAAGTTCATAATTTCTCAACCGGATGTCCGAATCACGTCAAACGAACTCCATTTTTCACCAAATTTCACAGTTAATCCCTAAATATCATAACAAAGTTGTTCCGGGCTCTGGAACCAAAATACGGACCCGATATCAATAATTTTTAGCATTATTTCTTTTCTTTAATTTCAGCAAAATAATTTCCTTTCAAAAATTGATTTCTAAGGCTTGGGACTTCAGAATTCATTTACGGGCATACGCCCGAGTCCCATATTTTACTGCGGACCTCCCGGGATCATCGGAATACAAATCCGGGTCCGTTTACTCAAAATGTTGACCAAAGTAAACTTTTACCAAATTTAAATTCTAAAAATCACTATTTCTCATATTTTCACATGAAAACTTTTCGATTTCACGCCTGGACTACGCACGCAAATCGAGGTATTTTATTTTAGTCATTTTAATGGCTTTTAAGCATGGAACAGAGTCTAATTTTATAAAATGACCCCTTGGGTCATCACAGTCACATCAGTCTCAGAAGTCATAGATGCGGGTATAAATATGACGCATGATCTTCAGGCAGCGTATCGTTTCCCGCGCCTTTCCGGTTTTCCTCATTTAATTGACGACTTTTGGATTTCCCATTATTTTCACATATAACCCTATAAATAGACGGAAGTCCCCCATTTGGATGTTACTTTTTCAACCGTCTTTAAGAAAGAAATTTAGCAAGCTCCTTCCTTCTCTGTCTTCTCGGATTCCCCCTTCTGCCTGAATTTGTGATAACCGCTGCCTTCTCTCTTCACCGCTCTTTTTTCTTTCGGCCAAAACAACAAATGGCTGGTGCTTCTTCTCATTCTGACAGGGTTATCGGTGCTCTGGTGCCGAAGGATGATGTACCCCTTCTTGAGGAGGGAGTAGATATGGTGGAATACGAAGGATTCCTGACGGTGGATGAGGTGGTTCCTCGTCTCGAAAAGGCGAGGACTCATTTCAATAGCCCCATCGGGAATGAATTGACTCACGTTCTCTCTACCATGGATGAAGCTACAATCACGATGCTCAAATCTAAGTGGGGTATCCTAGATCACATTGAAATGGTGTCGGCGGGTGGAGACATATTGCATTTACACCGCCCGGGATACTGTGTGTTCTATGTGTATCCATTTGTCATTGGGTACACACTTCCTATGCCTTCTTTGGTGGTCGATTTCTGTCGATTTTATGAAGTGTGCCCGGCTCAGATCTCCCCATATACGTACAAACTATTCCTTATGCTGATCAAGTTTGCGAAACTGGTCGGCCGGGAAATTTCCCTTGGGCATATACTTCACATCTTTGCGCCTCTCTTTCATTGGGGAACGATGATTCATCTGCGCCATCGAGGGACCAAGAGATTGGTGGTGAATATGGATGATAAGGCTAATCGTGGTTTTTGGGAAAGCTATTTTTATGTGCGAACGGAGCATCTGGTGGCAAACTCGGAGGGGTTTCTAGAGACGTGGAACTTTGCTCGTAAGATTTCCTCCGTTTGCTTCATTTTTTTTACTCAGGGAGATCATCGACCATCTATCTGTCAATGACTTGGCTGAGGGTTTGTTTTTGTCTATTTTTGTTTTTACAGCGAAAAGGTTACCTCCCCCGCTAGTGGACGACATTCACGAGTGGGTGGGCACAATCCTCTCTCATACGGTCGGGATTTGCGAATGGGCATCCTTTCATGAGAGATTTGGGCGCAAGCCTTTGATTGGTAAGTCATCTTGCAGTTTTATCCTTGATCCCGACACCGTTCCCTTTATCCCATCCTTATGATATCTAACCTTTTTCTATTGGTAGGTTTAAGAGGGGCGAGAAAGCCGAGGGCTCCCCCGCTAGCCTTCTATCAGTCAGTGACCTCTGTCCGGACCGCACCGGTAACTTCTATGGGCGAAGGTACGGGGAACTCGGCTGCTAGTCGAACCGCACCTGCGACCAAAGTTGTACGTGTGGAGGTTGCTTCCTAGTCGTAGACTTCGATTCCAGCAGTTCGCTCGTCGGGAGAATCTACCCTCGTTAGTAGCGGAGAGGCCCCATCGAAGAGGCAGAGGGTAATATTGTAAGAGATTCATGCAGCTGAGACGTCTTTGAGGGAAGGCCCTGCTTCGATGGTTCCTGAGGTCGGGGACGGGGCTGACCAGGAGGCGGGGGTGAGGCCCGTGTAGAGCGCTCGGGAGGCTAACATATCGGAGGCACGGGGTCCCGAGGCCGCCGTGATAATTCATAACGGACCCTCATCATCCCGGAAGAATCATACCCCTCCTACAACTGAAGAGAGAGGAAAAGGCATCGTGGTCGAGGACTACGAGACTGAGTCCTACATCGACCCCGAAGATATGAGGATGTTCGAGGAGGGCATTACCAGGACTGTGGTAATGGCGGAGGGACCTTCCCGTATACTTGAGATACCATCGGATCTTAACCTGTTACAGGATACGATGGAGTTGGTGCCGCAATTTGATCTTCTCGGTTTCGTTGCTGAGAGTGGAGCTCTTCAGGTGGTCAGCGATTCTCATCTGTCGCGTGATGTAGCCACAATGGGCTTAATGGTAAGTTATTTTGCCGTCTTTTCTTTGTGACCCTTTATATTTACTAAATTCATTCTCCCCTTTTTCGCAGACTTACATGCTGGAAGTTGAAAGTGCTCAGAGGGCTAAGACGCGGGCCAAAAAATTTCAGAAAATGGCCGAGAAGTATTAGTGTTATTGTAACAGATGCTGTGAGTCATGTGAGCGGCTTAGAGCAGGTGTCGGTACCCCGTCTACCAGGGAGGAGTTGGAGAGGAGGGATGAGGATTTAATGTAGTCTATCCGCAGGTGCAGTGATCTTGAAGAGCTACTTCACGCCAAGAATGATGAGCTCGAGGTGGGTAAGGGGGTCTCCACGGAATGCGAGGACCTTCATGCCAGAGTGCGGTCTTTGCAAGTTGAGCTTGAATAGAGCGTTGCCAGAGTAGACGCTCTCAGTGTAGAATGGGTGGGGAATATGGCTTAATTGGAAGGGAAAGTGGGAGTTTTAGAGCAAGCTGAGCGTGCTTGAGAGTCAGCTTTGGCGAGGGCGGCGGCACTAGAAGACACCATCCGCGTCCTCAGGTCCGAGTAGGAGTCTAAAAGGGAGACAACCACAATGAGAGAGGCCAGTATGGAGGAGCGCATCAGTGAGATTGGCCAGGAAACTTCGAGTATGGGAGACCGGTTCGTGGCCCTCGAGGTTGAGAAGGCGAGGATGTTGGCTCAAGTTGAATCTGCCTCTTCCGCCGCCCCTTGCCACTTGCATGAGCTATGGGTTTATGTTGAGGCCCAACGAGACATATACAAGGGTTTGTGGGAGGCGGGAAGTGTTTTTGAGGCTGCTCTTTAGGGAACTCGGGCAAGGGCACACGAGGCTCGTGTCAATTGTGGCTACGACCCCGCATCACCGGAGGTTGGTGGGAGTGCTGATGTTGAAGACGGGCTTCCTGATGATGGTGATGATGAGGACGTCGGTGGAGATGATGCTGAGTGAGGGCGTTGTTGCAGCTTTCATGCTTAACTTACCTTTTTTCCTCTTTTTTCTTTTATGTGTTCTTGTTTGTTTTCGCTTCTTCCCTTTTTCACCTTTTGTGGGCCTGTTTTGGCCTTTTATAAGATGCAGTTGTTGCGCCTATATATTCAAATGGAATGATTGCTCTACCTTTATTTGTGTATATCTTCTTGGTTTGTTTTTGATTGGTTTTTCTTTCGCTGCATACTTTTGTGGACTTTCGAACTTTATTTTGACGAGTTTTTGAGTCCAGCTGTGATCGCTTTGGACCTGTGACTTCGGTCGAGGCCGATTTCTAATTTATGCTATTTTATTTTGTTGTGGTGTTGTTCTTGGTAGGCTGATCATAGGCCGACTCGGGGACGACCTTCAGCCAGGCGTAGGAAAGTTCGAGCGAGGTCGAATATTGATAATTGGAGCGATGTCGAATATTAGTGTAGGGTGTGAAGTTGTGCGAGGAATGTTGCATATTGTTTTGTTCATTCGGTTCATTGGAGAATGCTTACATAATCCATTCAGCATATGCATTTGAGAAGTTCTCCATCTGCCTAGTCCCTTCATCAGTCTGGCTGGAGTAGTCGATAGACGGAGCGATGAATATCCTCTTTGAACTTCAAGGCGGCCCCTTCATCTTGGACAAAGTTGGTTTAGTCTTGTATGTTCGAACAATATCAAGATTCGACAGCTTTCATTGGGCAATGGCCGATGACCGTAAGAATTTCCCAACGAGCGAGGTCGAAATTATAACCCCTAGAAATAGTCGAGCGAGGCTGAGCTTTCCTTTAATTTGGCAGCGGCTGATGGCCGTAAGGGTGTTATTTCAAACGAGATCGAAATGATAACGCATCGTAAAGTCGAGCGAGGTCGAGCTTTCCTTAAATTTGGCAGCGGCCGATGGCCATAAAGGTGTTATTTCGAACGAGGTCGAAATGACAACCCATTGTAAATTTGAGCGAGGTCGATATTTCCTCAAATTTGGCAGCGGCCGATGGCCGTAAGGGTATTATTTTGAATGAAGTCGAAATGATAACCCATTGTAAAGTCGAGCGAGGTTAAGCTTTCCTTAAATTTGGCAGCGGCCGATGGTCGTAAGGGTGTTATTTCGAACAAGGTCGAAATAATAACCCATTGTAAAGTTGAGCGAGGTCGAGCTTTCCTTAAATTTGGCAGAGGTCGATGGCCGTAAGGGTGTTATTTCGAACGAGGTCGAAATGATAACCCATCGTAAATTTGAGCGAGGTCGAGCTTTCCTTAAATTAGGCTGCGGCTGATGGCCGTAAGGGTGTTGTTTCGAATGGGGTTGAAATGATAACCCATTGTAAAGTCGAGTTAGGTCGAGATTTCTTTTAACATGGCGACTGTCGATGGCCGTAAGGGTGTTATTTCGAACGAGGTCGAAATGATTACCCATTGTATTATCTTTTTGCAGAACGCCACTTGTCGCTGCATTATTTACGGGTGCACCGTAGCGTATCCTGCTCGCTTAATTTTTCTTTCGTTGTATAATACTGTGTTTCATGAGCGAGCCTCGGTTCGCTTGATTTTGCTTTCATTGGAGAATATTGGGCGCCTCATGGGTGAGTCCCAGTCCGCTTGATTTTTCTTTCATTGGAGAATACTGGGAGCCTCATGGGCGAGTCCTAGTCCGCTTGATTTTGTTTTCATTGGAGAATACTGGGCGCCTCATGGGTGAGTCCCAGTTTGCTTGATTTTGCATGATCGTTGCCTGCGAGTCGACGTGGCATATAACCCTCTACTGGGATATTTTGATGGCGTTTGTCCCTCACTGGTGTAGCTCCGAAAGTGTTCACGTCCCTATTTTGTATCGACAGAAGAGCATGGTAATTCAAACCAAAGTGAAGTTCTGTTAACTTGGCCCAACGAGCAGGATGAAGGAGGGATTGCGTGGGCGGCCACTTGCTTCGTCCTGTGCTCAAACGATGGTTCTAGGTTTGGTGGTCGTACTTGACCTCGTCGTTAGTTGCGCCCAGGTTACTCGTGGGTTGGAATCTTTTATGTACATTTACTCATTGGTATATTGAAGTTGAGTCCCGATCCGAATCCGTCAGACAATGCATGAATAAGGAAAACGCGTCATACTCTGTTCACGAATTACCCAGTACATGTGGGTACGAAGATGGGGCAGGATGTGCCCCCTACTTCGAGAGACCGCACAGAAGGCTATTTACCCTTACTAAGAGGCGGAAGATCAGGCCGGTATGTAAGACAAACGTCGAACACGATGCGATCATGCCAAGCACATGGCGGTCACGCTTCCGCTTTCACCATGCAAATAACGTGTTGAACTTATTGTCGTGCAAAGATCTACCCCAGATTAGATGGGTTGTTTTAACCATTCATCTTCTATACATATTCTTAGTCGGTTTTGGATCTAGAAGGAACTAAAATTTTGATTAGGAAATCCCCACAGACGGCGCCAAATTGTTTGACCAGAAAAGTGTGGGACCTTTTTTGCTAACCTAATTAGATAAGAAGATAAAGGATAAATCTTAATCAAATATAATTAACTCTAGATTAAACCATAACAAACATGGACATCGAACAGAATCGAGCTTACATAGCTCTTTAGTGTTATAAAGAGGCACCAAAATAAAATGATAAGCTTACATCTTTGATACATTGCTCTACACTTGTAAAAAGGAAGAGAGGGAGAATATTTCTTGATAAGAACTGGATCGACTGTTATTGAATCGACTGCTGAGGCTCTTAGGGTTTTTGGCCAAGAGCTTGGTTGTCGCCCTTGTTGGGAGCTCTCTTTCAATCTTCTCATCTAGTGTCCTTCGGTTTTTTTTTCCCTTTTCTGGTCTTCTTTCCTCTTATTTATACTTCCCATGTTCCCGTTTATCCAACGGTCCTTAACCAGCGGGTTCTCTCTTGATTATATTTTTCGTTCTTCCCCCTTTGCTTCACGGCGGGCGCTGCACCATATAAACTCATCATTGGCTCGATCTCGGATACGGCCTGGTCGACCCCTTACTGCTTCCTTTAGCATCGACCTTTAAGGATAGATTGTGACCCATACAATTAAGTTAATACTTCAAGCCTAGTATTAAAAAGTTTAGACACCCCAACAAGTCTTAAAGTAGGGGGCATTTGTAGGCATATGAGTTTTATTAAAATTAAATTCATAAAATTATTTAGATTTTATTGGTCCAAATAAATATTATGGGCTAATTAATAGAATTATATATATATAAGTCCAATATATATGGGTTAAATAAATAAGTTTTAATTTATTGGGCTAGCCCATTTAATTGGACTACAAGTGATGAGCGCACTTCGTTAAGCCCAAGATGTCATCTTCCTAGAGGCCCAATTAGGTGTCATGTGTCACTAGTTGGACGGTCTATCCGCCCTTAAGTGGTATTACCAGCCATTCTGGAGGAGCAGTTGAGTTAGCAATTTCTAGTCTTCATCTATCTGGTGTTTCATCCATTTTAGGTTCTATTAATTTTATAACAACTATCTTCAACATGTGTGGACCTAGAATGACTATGCATAGATCACCTCTATTTGTGTGGTGGTTTTCAAATATAAAATTCCTCCACAAGTTTCAAGTTTCAAGCAATCAAGCTCGAGAACAAAGAACAAATCAATTTCAAGCTCAAGAAAGAAGAACAAATCAAGTTCAAGCTCAAGAACGAATAACAAATCAAGTTCAATCTCAAGAACGAAGAACAACCTAAGTTCAAGCTCAAGAACGAAAAACAAATCAAGATTCAAGGAGTATGAGTTCAAATCAAAGTTCGTGCTAATTGAATTCAAGATCATCGTTCGTGACAACCAATATAGGTTCAAAATTAAGCTCAAAGGCCCTTGAATTTATATTGAAAAAGTCGAATCAAAGGAATCACAGAGATTGTAACACTTATATCGTTTGAAATTAAATACTACGATTGTTGCAATATTTTCGGTCTCGATTATTTTCTCGACGCAATTTATTGTCTACAGAAACTACCAAAATTGTTCTAAATTTGTATATTACCCGCCCTAAACAAGGATTACTTACAAATTATATATATTCTACCTTCAAAGGCTCCCAATCCATTATTAGTGCCTTCAATCAAGAGATTTAGTTACATTCTTTTCCCTTTTTCTCCCCTTTACCCCTCTTCTCTCCCAATCAAACTTATATTTTGGAATTTCTGTTTGATAATTTTTTCGTGATACATTTGTCAAAGCCATGAGATACTACTAAAGTTGTCATCTTTCTTTTTTTGTGTCTTGTTTTTTGTTGTCAAAGAGCAGAAATTTAAATTGCAAATAATACAAGCTATAAGTTTCAGTTTTGAACATCAACACCTCTATATCTAATGATCTCGACACCCAAGTAGTCAACAAACCCTTAGACAAATTTCAGTGACGTGTGCGGTGGTTTTCTTTTCTCTTCTTCTAAGAGCAGCTAATAGTAAGAAATTTTATTTAAAGGATACAACAATACAAGAGAAATTTTTGGGACAAATTAGATAATGAAAACAAGAGCCACCTTATAGGAACTTTTAACAAATAAATAAAGATAACACTAAAGAAGGGAAAATTGGTGTCTTCATGTTAGATCGAATTAGCGATAAAATAGTAGGGAGTATGCAGATCGATTAATTTTTTTTTTTAGGAGCTGCAAGAATGGTCCCAGGGCAAACAAAGAAAAGAAAATTTTAAAAAAGAATGGCCACTGAACTTGGGGAAAGGCCAATTGATGCACACTCGTCTAGTATTTTTGTACTCGTTCTATCTCATGGAATACTCTATCAATCATAGAGTGGTATAAATTGCTAAACAAGTTTTTTAAATTAAGAAAAGCTTTTGGTACAAATTTCTTACAATTAATTATATATTATATAACTTATCGACAACTCTCATACATTATTTCTACTTAATTAAATACAACTACAATATCATACAGCTTAAATACAATTTTTATATAAATTTTGTACAATGTCTTTTGTATATTTTGTATCTGATTTATACATAGTAAAAATAAATTTCATACAACTAATTATATATAATATAACTTATTTACAACTTTCACACATTATTTCTATCCATTTACACAATATTGTACAACTTAAATACAAATTTTATACATATGTCCTTTGTATATTTTGTATCTGAATTGTATATATTTTTATGTGGTGTGTGATTCTTCCTCTCTAAAATTTCAATCAAAACTTACTCTCTTAATACAGTTTTGATACATATCAATGTAAAAAGATAGTATTGATAACGCAAATACAAATTTTATACAACTATTTTTCAACTTTCATACAACATTCAAATATATATATATATACAATTTACATACAATTACACAACAACTTTACTACAATTTCGTAAGTATATTGTATCCCATGTCTTCTTCTTCTTCTTCTTCGAATTTCAATCTTAAATTCAGCTAAAATCAAGTCTAATTTTCACCAAACACCCTCAAAATTGAGATATAAACTCCAAACAATATTCTCAATTGTTTGCAACAACGCCCAATCCAAACAAATAATGATTTTTGAAAACCCAAATTCGAGAAATGGGGAAAGAACAGAGAATGAGAGATAGAGAGACAAAGAGTGGCAAGACAGTGCAGGAGAGAGAGAAAGCGCATGAGGGAGAAAGAATAAGGATGGAAAATAATTGACTCCTTATTAAATTTCTAATATAAAGGGATACTCATTCAATTCCTAAAGTGTATATAATTGGTAAATTGTATATGTCTATGTAATTAAATTGAAACTTGAGTAAAGAAGGTAATAAAGTTTCAAATAGTGTATAGGTAAAAATCACAATTATACAAATATTTTACATAAATTATAAATCTCACTTTATACTCATTAATTTCAAACTATTTACCCTTTAATGCCCAGGCCCAAACTATTTACTACTCCTACCCGTACGACCCAAACTAATTACCTGATTATTTATTTATTCTATTAAAATAGTTCTTCTTTCAACGCTGAGAATTTGGACGAGGGAATACAAGTTAGTGATCTATGTAATATGGCAACATTCTCTATCAAATGGATGTATCAGAAGATGAGAGGTGAATCATAGCCCATCCAAATGGGTATTCATTCTTATTTGGCAATTCAGAAAAGGCTGAGTACTTTAGACAGGATGGCCCAATGGGGCATAGTAGACAGCCAGGTATGCTATTTGTGCAAAGAGCAACCTGAAACCCATGCACATCTATTCTACGGCTGAAAATTTTCTACAGAAGTTTGGAGAAGACTGTTACAATGGCTGAAGATTAGAAGGCCACTAATGGCATGGCAGGAAGAAATCCAGTGGGCAAGCACAAACATGAGAGGCAAATCAAGTGGAGCAGAGATATATAAAATGGCACTAGCTGGAGTGTTTACCTGATATGGCAAGAGAGGAACCTAAGACACTTTCAAGGCAAGCACAGAACAGTAGAGACTATAACTAAGATGCTGGTTCAGGAGATATTTTGTAGAATCTACAGGGTTGGAAAGATAAATAGAAGTGTAGAAACTTTAAACTGTTATCCACAGATCTACTACACGGAAAGGGTGAGATACTTGTATATTGAGGGAAATAGGAGTTGTCAAATGGCAGTTTGGAACAAAAAGTTCAAACTGTTGGAGTTTCTTATTTTGTAGCTTCTGTACATAATTTCAAAGGTAATGGAAAATTTAGTTACCAAAAAAAAATTTGGACGAGGGAACAACTTCAGATTACCCTTATTAGGTAGTTGATGACTCTATAGGAGCAGAGAAATTTGGGTGAAACCCCAAGATTAAAGAAGGCTTGGTTTTAATCTTAGTAACTCCAGATCCTTGAATTATTTTCTTGTTTGTTACTTTTTGACTTACTTGTAATTTGTTCTTACAAAATTGTTCTTCCATTTTCCTTATAATATCTTGAAATGGAAGCAATTTCAAATCTGGAAAATAAAAATTGAAACTCCATATGAATGAGTTCAAAATGTCAGATCTCATTTTTTATAGTGTTTTACTATTGAAATTCGTTAGTTGTTGTTCTTTGATGTGTAGATTGTACCTTTGATGCTGGTTTTTGGAGATTTATTGCACAAAAATTTAAATCCACCATCGAAGGACCTTGAAGCTTGAAACTCATAACTTGGTCTGTTTGAGTTTTTAATTGTTTTGATCTGATCCTGCATGAGTTTGTTTGGAAAGTTGATTGGAGGTTGTAGCTAAAGTTTTAGTCAATTTGGTAGAGATTTTGTAGTAGATTTTATAAATTTGGGTTGAATTATAGTTGAACCAAAGAAGAAGACGAATTTGTATTGTATACCCAAATAGTATACAAATATACTACTTTGGTATACAATTCATTCCAACTATATACCCTATTAGTATAGTTATATACTATATTGGTATCATATGCTAGTTGAATCATTTTTTGGTTGTATTAGCTGCATTTAATTGGTATTTGATTTTTTTTTAATAATAGTAATATAGTACAATATCTTGAGATACTTTATTATATTAATATGTGGTACACTATTTTTTTATTTTTCTCTTTATGCATGTGCGTTATGTAATAGTAGTATAGCCATATAGTTTTCGGGAATTAACCAGCAAAACTGTATACCATGGTGGTGTAGTTATATGCCATATTGGTATCATATGGTAGTTTGAACATTATTTTGGTTGTTTTAGTTGCATCTTAAGTGAATTCTATTATGAAATTATTTATATGAACATGATTTGCAATGTTGGAATTCTTGTGTGCCGATGGACATAAATTATGTGTATTTTGTAATAGTTTTTATAGTTATACGCAATTGTTGGAACGACCCCATACAACTATATACCCTTGTTAGCATATAGAATGAGCAAGTTATTTTTCGAATATTTAGCTTGCAATGCGAGCATATAATTTTCTCATACTTTTATTGCATCCTTTAGTGTTTTGGAATAGTAGTATAGTCGCAGATAGTTGTAGCAATATTCTAGAGAAATCATATGCTCTGTTGGTATACATATATACCATATTAGTATCACATGGTACTAGAAGTCTTTTTTGCTACTTATACTTTTATTTCAGTTTTCAATATTTGATTATCATTTTTATTCTAACTAGTATATATGGAGATTTGGTTGTTGTAGATTATATTTTCTTGCTCTATAACTGATTGTATTACTGCTAATGGTATAGTGTGTACTGATATTTGTAGGGAACGAGATCAAATTTTGCATGGCAATCACGTGTTGATTCTTAGAATCTGATTATGTAATTTATGATGCTCAGCAGTAGTCAGTGTGATATTCAGTGAATTAGATCAAGTGACAACTGATATTATTTCAGTTTAATAATTGAATTTAAAAAATGAGAAAGAAAAAAAATAAAAGGTATATTATACTAGTTATATTAAAAAAAGGTGAACAAATATTTACTATATCAGTTATATTTTCTTATTGTATAAAAAAAATAAAAAAAATAATTAAAACAATAAATGAAATTAGATTATGAAGAGAAAGAATATAAAAAGAAGTTAAATGAAATTAGAAAAGGAAAAGAGAAAAAAATAAGAAGAAAAGGAGAAAAGGAGAAAAGAAAGAAAAAAGGAAAAAAAGAAAAGAAAAGGAAAGAAACATAGAAATAACAAAGAATTAGAGAAAAAAGAGAAATTTTCTCACAAAAACTACTATGGGTAGGAAATGTAATTAGTTTGATGGGTGGGAAAACAAATAAATAGACAAGGATAAATAGTTTTGTTTTTGTGGGTAACTGTGTCATTCTCCCATATATTATGCATCGGTCGACTGCCGCTGTCTAGGTTAATAATTCTTCAAAGAGTTACTCTCTCCGGTTCACAATAAATGACCAATTTGCTTTTAGCACGCCCATTAAGAAAATACTAAATTATATACAAAAATACCTAGTATGACTAAACTACCCCTAATTAAACATTTAATGTGAGGAGTAAAAAAACTTTTTAGGGATATGTACATATGGGTTATTTGGTAAAAATAAATTGAATTCTTTCTTGATTACATAATTGGACACTTATTTTGAACCAAAATAAAAAAGGAAACTGGTCACTTATTGTGAACAGAATGGAGTAATAAACATGAAGAGAATCTTGCTCCATTATTCCAATGGCCCAAACCTCGTGGCCCAGATGTCATGATTTCTACGAGTTCACACGCGGACGTGCTGGCCACCGTTATAACAATATAATCACACGTGAGATTGCAGTGCCCATGAATGCTTCAACCAAATCTCTTTTTGAGTTTATATATATTTCAGCTTAAGATCCGGTCCTTTACCCTAAACATTTGTCAACATGAATACGCAATATATGGTTTCAGATGCGTATCTTTCTCAATTTGTAAACGCAAGGTATATACACAGTAGTGTTTTAATACTTTTACAATTAATATTAAACTCAACATTTTGTAGCGTTACCTATTACATATTAAGTTCTTTCTATGGGTGAAACCTGACCCATAAGCCGGCCCGGTTTTCGTACAATAAATCGGACAAGGAACGCAATAACGAAGAACTGGAATCGAGATGAAGGATTCGTCGAGTCAGGCACCGGGGGCACGACGCCAGCCCTCGAGTGTATCGAGGTCATGACCCCGGGATTGGTCCAAATCCCTAAAGACCTCAGTGAGCATTATAAGGCAATCGAACACGATTAATAGAAGGCCGCAATATCCGTGACCAACCGGATATCACGGCGCAAATCTCGGCACGTACCGACGGAAATCCAGTGATTAGTCAAACGGGAGATTTTTACCTTTTATGGAATTGTAACTAGAGTAGGATTTTCCTACTATATAAAGGGGGTCCGATTATTCATTGAAACACATTGTGACGCGCATCCCAAAGCAACACACTATTATTTTCAGTGTTATTCATAGCTCTTATTCTCGTTCACTAGTGCTATCCATTGTGAATCCGGATCGAGGGTGGAAGTTTCATCAAGAATGAGATTATCCTCCTCACTTAGTTCAAATTTACTATATCTTTAGTTGTTTAATTTAACGCAATTTATCACATGTATCGAATTAATTCGCGTATCTGTAAACTACTTACAAATTTAATTGTTATCTGTTGTTTAGAGTAAATAATTTGGCGCCCACCGTGGGCTAAGGATAATAGTGCCAATTTGATACAAATTTCAATAACAACACACTATTTTACACTTGTTCTTTGAAGTGTCTTTGATTTCAGATCAAAGTTCAAAATGTCGAACTCCCAATCTGCACCTCTAAATGTGGATGCAAAGTCCGGTCACCACGGCGAGAACAACAATGTGGTACCCAGTAACGAGGTGCCACATGTCGATCCCATCGAAGATCCGACCGCGGACTCGATCGACGCTAACTCACATGTGGCCATCAATGTAAATCTGTCTACTGATCCTGAAAACAACGTACGGGGGGAGTCCGATCGACAGCCCAAAATACACACGACGTTTGGAGATTTATCGACCCCCACTTCGGTATCAGTCTCACGAACTTGAGGGGGATTAGCTTCCGTCGTTTCCCCTCGGCTGCCACCCATTCCTCGGGGATAGGCGGCTCGCGGGCCACAAAAAGGTCATCCTCCTCGGGCTCGTCCCTCAGCCGGTAGAGTGAATCTGAGTCAGACACTCGGGAGCTGGAACTTTCCTTTAGCTTACGAGCCAATCTTCTCCTCGGTTTCTTCTTCTCCAAGCTCGGGGAACTCGGGGCCCTCTTCCTTTTCTTCTCTCCTGTTGTGATTCCAGGTTGCCCCGAAGCAGAAGGATCAGTGGGTAGGTCCTCACCTCTTGCCAAGGGCCTGAGCTCAATGGTCTTGGGCAAGCCTACAAAAAGAGCAGAATCAATGAGGACATAAGTGTTGAAAAGGAACGTCTAGAACTGCTTATTCGGAGAGAAATAACTTACCATGAGAACGGGCTTCCCATCGGCCTTCGAAAGCTCGCGCCATGAGCGTTAGGCATAAGGCATCTGTGAACGAATGTCATTGATCCACTCCTTGAGCCGAGGGATGGCGCTTAGAACTCAAGCAAGGGCTGTACCACAACAAACACCGAAGAAAAGTGAAGATAAAACATAAAATCGGCGTTCGGAAGGAGGTGTACGTACGTGATATGTTTCACTTCTTGGGAAACGGCCTCCACTCGGTGAGTATCAGGTCGGAGGTCTTACCCGGACAAAGCGTCCTTGACAACCTCGATTCTGGTCCTCGTTGATGCTTAAGAATGGGTCTTTGCTGGCCCGACGTACAAGCTTTATCAGTCCCCCCGGAAGATTCAGGGACTATATAAGTGGAGCATATGATCGATGGTGAACGTGCACAGAACGATTTTTTTACAAAGAATTAGAGGAGGAACGATGGGTGAATTTGGCCGAGGCACACGTCGTACCTCATGCAAAAGTCGAAGATGACCGGGTCTACCGAGCCTAATGTAAAGGGATAAGTGTAAACACTTAGATATCCTTCAACATGTGTAGTGATATCGTCATCGGGCCAGGGAATCACTACGTCCTTATTTGTCCAACCACAGTCCTTTCGAACCGTAGGGAGAACGACCTCAGTGATGGAGTAGATGTACTTAGACACTGCCTCGCACCGGCCTTGAACAAAAGAATAATTTTCAACCTTAAAGTCATCATTGACCGAACACCCCCCAGGGACGAACATTCTCAAGGGAGGCTCGTATGCCGGTTCATCAGCAGCCGCACTCGGAGCGGGCTTCTCGAGAACGACCACATCAGGGGCGATATCCTCGGCCTCAGTGGTCGGCTGCGAAGAAGAAGGAGCATCTTTCTGGGGAACGATTTTGGAAGTCTTTGGCATTTCTTTTACCTGGTTAAAAGGGTTTTAAACTATGAAGGAGAATGAGGATATGATGGATGAGAACTTGCTAATAAAAACAAGCAAACTAGTTTGAGCAAGGGGTAAAAGAAAGGTTATAACTTGGAGAACGAAGGTAATAATATTTTGGGGATAAAAGAAGATTGTAATATCTTGAAAAATGGAATGTAGAACCTTCGTCCAAAGTAAAAAATGAACGATGGAAGGGGTATTTTTAGAGGCTTGGCTCAATTTCACATTCAAGTGTGAGCTGTCGACGGCTGACACGCGCTAGGGGTCATTATGACGCGACTGACGGGACATTTTGATTCTTTGTTGTTTTGTGTCGCAGTGTGTTGAAGAAGAGAACGAAGAACTCATATTGTTCCTTGTCGTTTTCGTAAAACTCGCTCTCCAAGAAGCGAGGGGACTATCTGTATACGGGTGAAACCGGAGCCATAAGCCGGCTCGATTTTCGATAAAATAAACCGGGCAAGGAATGCGATGACAAGGAACCGGAACCGAGATGAAGGATTCTTGGAGTTAGGCACCGGGGCACGATGCCCGCCCTCGGGTCTATCGAGGCCATGACCTCGGAATCGGTCCAAATCCCTAAAGACTTCGGCGAGCATTATAAGACAATTGTACACGATTAACGGAAGGTCGTAATGTCTGTGACCAACCAGGTATCACGGCGCAGATCTCGGCACGTACCGACGGGAATCTAGTGATTAGTTAAATGGGAGATTTTTACCTTTTATGGAGGTATATAAGACAATTGAACACGATTATATAGTAGGGGGATTCCCCTACTATATAAAGGGGGTCTGATTATTCATTGAAACAAATTGTAACGCTCATTCCAAAGCAAATACACTATTATTTTCAGTGTTATTCATAGTTCTTATTCTCGTTCACTATTGCTAGCCATTGTGAATCTGGATCGAGGGTGGAAACTTCATCAATGATTGGATTATTCTCCTCACGTGGTTCGAATTTACTATATCTTTATTTGTTTAATTTAACGCAATTTATTGCTTGTGTCAAATTAATCCACATATCGTTAAAACCACTTACAAATTTAATTGTTATCCATTTTTTTTTAGGGTAAACAAGTTTAAATTTCCATAAAGCTCGATTTGTCTTGTTTGTTGCATAAAGTGTAGTCTAGGGCAACAAGGAAGCATTTTCGTGCAAAATTATTCTAATTTCTAATAAAATTCTGCTTTGTGAGCATAACGATATAAAGTTATTTAATAAGATGATAAGGCAAAGGCGGATGTTTAAATAATATATCATAAAATTAATAATTCACTTTAACTTTGACCTTTCTCATAACTTGTTATTTTGTTATTTCTCGATTTCTGGTAAGAGCGACACGCATCTTCACATTTTCTTCCATTTACAGTAAGATTGCAGCTCCTATTGTTGTGTCTCATATCTTTGTGACGTACAAGGGACATACTAAACTTTTAGTTCGGAATGAAATGTCCAAATTCAAAAAAGGATTAATTTCTAAAAATAGTGAATTTCATGGAATAATAAATAAATATTCTTTATTAATCCATATAAGTGTTTCGTGACATATCTCCTTTTTATTGTCTTATTGCTTAACCAATTCATGTGATAATCCAACAAAACACTTTGAATTTAGATTTTTAGTAAAGTTTTTTGTCCACGTGAAGTGCATATTGTCCGAATTTTGTTGGCGGTGGTGGTATGCTTCAACTTCATAATTCTTTATCATTACCCACATTATTATTATTATTATTATTATTATTAACATTCTTTTTTTAGCAATTTCCTTTTCCAAAGTCAAACTACCACTTAAATATTTTCCTTTACTTTTAATCCTCCACTAATGTTAAGTGATCCCGTGATGAGTAATGAAAGTGGTAAAAGTGACACCTTTTCTTTGATGAGTTGTACACATCACATTCCCTAGATTTATATAGTGCTTAGGAAGTTTCAAGATATTTTGTTGTATAGATGGTGACGTTCTGAGACGGATACGAGATTTAAATCTAATGGGTTCAATTTTTAAAAAGTTTAGTATTGAACTCATTATATTTTTAAAGTTATAGGTTCATATCTACTATTTTATAATTTTAATAAATATTTATTCTGCGTCGAAACTTATGGGTTCAATTGAACCAATCAAGTATACACTACATCCGCCCTTGGTGACACTCGGAAAAAAGGAATAACGTTCATAGAAATACCACTTGATTAGAACAACAAAATGGAATAATATTTATATTAGTGATATATAGTGGTGGCAAAATTGACAACAAAAATAGTTATTCATCCATATTATCCTCTTAAAGATTGCCCAAACAGATAATAAACCTTTTTAAAATGGGTCAAATATGGATAAGATTTACATTATCCACTTAACTAATGGATCACCAATATGTTTAACTTTTACATTTGCAAACACTCGAATTGAGGATTCCTCAAGTTTAGGAGACTACGGATTCTCCAAAAAATGATCATATTCAAGAAGTCAGCAATAATATGGATATCCATATTATCCGTTGCAGGTTAACCTATTTTTTATTCGTATTAAATATGAGTCGATCGAATATTTTATTCGTTTTTGCACTATCCATTTTCGATCCCCTCATTTTCGACCTAATCCGCTCCTTTGTCACCCCTAATTAGTGACTTGATATGTGTAACAAAGTTTTTATTTTTCATTTAGAAAAGTCTGAACATTCAATCCCGAGTTGTTTTTGTCAGGTGAAGAACTGACAAGACGAAAGTTTTAATATTCAAATCCAAGTTGTTTTTGTAAATACCAGTATACAATTGACACCCTCCAAATGTATTTTTAAACGTCAAAATGAATGGTCTGTAGATATTCATTTAATGTTGATATCTTTGTGATCTTTATGCCTCGCATTTCTCAAGCAAATAATAATTCTAGTCATTAATTTATAATTTTAAAGCATCAATAAAAAAGCAATTAGTAATTTGGTGGAAATACTGTAAGCGAATAGTTTTCTTAGAATACATATATGCATTACGGAATATTAGTTAATTACCACAAAAGGAATGGTTTCAAGTATAAAAGATGAGTTGGAATCTAATTCAACTTAAGAAAGTATAACTCACAAATTAAGTACTTTTAAAGATTATAAAGAGACAATGACTCGTTATACCAACTAACACGAAAGCGAGGAGACTATAGCTTATGTTTTCCACCATATGAGACACTCTTAATAATCCTACACAAATTAAAAAGGCACACAACAACATATTAAATGAGTCATCTTAAGATCTAACCCCTTGAGTCTATCTCAACCTTAACCAATGGCGGACGCACATGGTGGCAATTAAGCGGATTCAACTGAACCCCTTTCGTCAAAAAATAATATTGTGTACATGTATAAATTACGATTAAAGCTGTGTAAATTTTGTATAGATATTTTATTTGAACCCACTTGACAACTACTATTTTATAACTAAAGTTATGTATTTCTAAGATTGAACCCGCTTGCACAAAATTCTGGATCCGCCACTGAATCTTTAACACGTTTAGTTTGCTTTATTAGCCACGTACAATTATCATGATATAAAAATTTGCATATTTTTACCCATTGCTTGGTTACTAATTTCATTTTCTATATATCTAATTTCGGTATAACTTGTATATCAATTCATATATTATTTCATATCAAGATCAATATGAGATAATAACAACATTATGATTATTTTATTTATTTATTTTTTGATTTTCACCTATATTTCTCAGATTTTATTTGCGCAATTATATTGAGCATGTTGTTATGATTATTAACGTACCTAGTGTTAGATAACCGCTCTAAAGTCCCGACTAATTTAGTGCGTGTCATGTACGACTTAACAAATTTATTCTCTAAACTCGGAATTAAAACCTCTGGTCAAAGACGATAGTATTATTTCGTACACTCTTACTCGATAGTGACAATCCCATTTCTTGAATCAACGTGACGCATAATGTTGAAGCGGAATGAAATAAAGACCAATTCATCTGAGGTTGTAACACTACTGTACTAAAGAACTTTTCTCAATGCCGTCGCTATCACTCTTCCATTCCCAACAATCTCATCCAACCCAATCCCCTTTAACAGCTAAGCCTCTGCTCATAAACCCCCCACCCCACCCCACCCCACTCCCCTTTTTCTTTCTTCTTTCCTTCCTTATATCGCCAGTTCATAGCCCACCAATCTGTCAAAAACAACAACTCATTTCTCGCTGATCTCTCATTGGGATTTTCACAAAACACAACTCTTTTAGTAACTCCTATACATACATCACCTGCTGACACTGACAGCTTTCCATTTCATTACATCTTCCCTTTCTTTACCCCCCCCCCCC
>ML290098.1:0-14368 GCA_005239495.1 Nicotiana undulata | reverse complement strand
TTTCCCCCCCCCCCCCGAAACCCAACTTTCTATAACTGTCTGACACCATTCTTGTTCTACTTCTACTATGAAACTTATACAACAAACCCACCAATCATTTGGCTTTCTTTTTTCTTGGGTCTAATCCCTTTTTCCCTTCTATTTTGGATCTGGGGTAATCTTGAATATTTTTTGTTCAATGGAAGGTACTACTACTGCTGCTGACGGTACTGTAAAAATGGGAGCTTTACCAATGAATAAGCCTGATCGAGTTTTCAATAATTTGGAACCTGAATTCACTGTTTCTTCACCTGTTACACGTCAGAAAGCTGCTGCTGCTAAGCAATTCATTGAAAATCATTACAAAAATTATCTTCAAGGCTTGCAAGATCGCAAAGAAAGGTTCTTTTTTTAAAACAATTTCTATGCCACAGTTTACAAAATGTGTCTTTTTATTGCTTTTGTTTGACCCTTTTTTTTTTTAATTTTATTTTCAGGCGATGGACACTGCAGAGGAGGGCACAAGAAGCACAGATACCGAGTGAGGAGCAAGAGAAGATGTTAAGGAATTTGGAGAAGAGGGAGACTGAGTTTATGAGATTGCAAAGGCATAAAGTTGGGATTGATGATTTTGAACAGTTGACTGTCATTGGTAAAGGTGCCTTTGGTGAGGTAACATTTTCTTTTTTTACAACTCCCAATTCTTGAATTCTGATCTTGTTTGATTAAGAGTTACTTAGAGTATTGATTGGTTTTTCTATAAATGATTATTGAGGCTAAAGTTTGTATCTTTGCAAGTTTTCTCATCAAATTACCTTTAAAAAGCTAACTTGGCAGTTTTATGTTTTTCGAGCCTTGATTTAATAAGATGATTCTATGTATTAGTTGTACATCTTGATACTGAATATTCAACTTTTAAGGTTGTATCATTTTTGAATGTAAAAGAATGCTTTTGCCTGATTTTTTATGGATTAAAATAGATCATTTTTTCTGGTAAAATGAGAATCATGGAGTTATCCTCTGTAAAATCTGCATCAAACATTTCTTGGTAGTATGTTTTTTCAAGGCTTACACTTTGATAATGTAGCAGAGAAGTGTTAGTCCTGCTCATAGTGCTTATCTTCCAATGTTTCTTGATGCTACCAATTGGGAAATATTTGCGATTAGAACCTATATTTTTTAATCTAATATTTATACTGCATCAACCACTTATTTTAGCACTTGGATGTCGCTTTTCAGCAATGGTCTCTGGTTTATTATAAGCTTTATATGTTTCTCCCTTACATTGTAAAGTTTGTGAATGGGTGGAAGTCGGTCTTTTCCTTTAAGCTTACTGTCAAACAAAGAAGAACCATGCTTGGGTCAAATGTGCGCTTTACATTTTTAAAAAGTTCTATTTTCAATTAGAGTGCTCTTGCCTTGTGATCGCCACATACATGACACAATCGATGTTCGTATTGGACATTGATGAAGCAGATTTAGTAGAGTGATTTGTTAAATTATCTGGTTTGTTTAATGCAGGTTAGGTTGTGTAGATTCAAAAGTACTGGTGAAATTTTTGCCATGAAGAAATTGAAGAAGTCCGACATGCTTAGCCGTGGACAGGTAACAAGTTAGAGACTTTTTTTCTCTTGTGCACATCAGCAATTGTCAGTTGCCGCTTAATTGGTCCAAAATGCAATTTGTGAGTTCCATGGTTAAATTCTCTGTGTAAATTACTATATCTGTTTTTTTATTATGAAAGTTATACTGCACTTTTAGGTTGAGCATGTCAGATCTGAGAGGAACTTGCTTGTGGAAGTTGATAGTCGGTGCATAGTGAAGCTCTTCTATTCTTTCCAAGACTCAGATTTCTTGTACCTCATAATGGAATATTTACCTGGTGGTGACATTATGACCTTACTTATGAGAGAAGATGTTCTTTCTGAAGATGTCGCGCGGTTCTACATTGCTGAGAGTATTTTGGCTATTCAGTCTATTCATCAGCACAATTATGTACATAGGTATTTGATAACTATTTTGTTTTTTTGGTTAAATCTTTCATGTTACGTGATTGTATTGCTATATCCTATAGGAGTGCCAGTAATACATAGGTATTTCTCTTTTTCCAAATATCATCAAGTGGAGATGTCTAAATAAGCTTC
Organism: Nicotiana undulata; assembly: GCA_005239495.1. Lineage (NCBI taxonomy): Eukaryota > Viridiplantae > Streptophyta > Magnoliopsida > Solanales > Solanaceae > Nicotiana > Nicotiana undulata. The sequence continues at coordinate 12,245 of ML290098.1, read as the reverse complement.
TAATCTTCAAAAGCATTTCTCCTACTGTGACACTTATGTTAAAGTAACGTTTTAAGGTTTGTTCAGATCCCCCAGCTAGGAAGTAGCACCTGCAGTTAGAACAGCCTTACATTTCCTCTTCCGCTACTCTCGTTCTTTATCTCTAGGGGTTACTGAGTAATTCTTAGTGTGGTACAATTTTTTTCATTAGTCGAAGAATGACTCACTTTCAGTCTCCAGATTAACAAATGTAATTATTTGCCTGTAATCTGATTGTTGCGAGTTGTTTAGTTTCCCTTAAGTTGCCTTTGAGGCCTTTCGTCTTGTCTTCATTTTCTTTAGGGGTTTCATTAGAGGAATCAATGATCGAGCAAACATTTATCATATTGGATTTAGATGTCTTGATCTTGCAATTTGGTGTTACAGTTTTTTGTTGTTATCTGTTCTTTTGCATGTGCATACAATATAAAGGTCAGTCCACAATCATCCTCCAACATGCCGCTGATTCAGAAATTTTTCTGCTTTCAGGGACATTAAACCTGATAACCTTATACTGGATAGAAATGGCCATTTAAAGCTTTCAGATTTTGGCTTATGTAAACCCCTGGAAAATAAATACTCATCAATATTATTGGAAGATGAAGACCTTACAAATGCGGAGTCCATTAACGGGACTGAAGGGAATTCTGCTGGTGATAGAGCTTCGTGGCCAATGCCAAAAGAACAAATACAGCAGTGGAAGCGCAACCGTCGTGCCCTGGTATTACATACTCACATTCTAGTGCTGCACTTTTCCTGATTTTCAAGTTATAATTGTGTCAGCATGCAAAATTAACATTCTTTCGTGTTGCCCTTTCGAATTGATTTGATCCAGTCATTCTTTAATTCAATTAACCTATGTGTGAAATATCTTATGTAGGCATACTCTACCGTTGGAACTCTTGATTACATGGCACCAGAGGTTTTGTTGAAAAAAGGATATGGAGTTGAATGTGATTGGTGGTCATTGGGGGCAATCCTGTTTGAGATGGTTGTTGGGTATCCTCCCTTCTGTTCAGAGCATCCAAGAATGACGGCGCGCAAGGTAACTCTTCTATCTATTGTTATGATGAAAATAAGTGACAGTCGGGGGCCTCTAGAATGATCTCCAAATAGGATTCAGACAGAACTCTGTAAACCAAGATTCCAAACGAATTCTTTTTCAATGCAATCGGGATAGATTGGAATTGAAATTTGTTTCCAAAATTGTGCTACTGCATTTTTTCAGGTTTCACAAAGTATATTCATTTTGACGGGGTATATCATATTTGTTTTCGTTGTATCAGATAATCAGTTGGAGAACATGCCTTAAATTCCCAGAAGAACCAAAAGTATCAGATGAGGCTAAGGATCTGATCTGTCGTTTATTATGTGATGTTGAATCAAGACTGGGGACCGGAGGAGTGGAAGAAATAAAGGTAAACAACACTACTAAAAGAATGAAGTAATGCCCGCCGAAATGTACAGAAACTATCTGCGGAAATATGCCCCTTAATTCCAGTAGTTTTGTTTCACTTAACGGAATCCATACATTAGTTGTCCTCTATCATTGATGAGATTTTGTACTTCGTGTGAAAGATCTAGTGGTTACGCTGGCTCCGTGTTTGTGTCTTCTTACTACTAAAACTTGTGACTGGTTTCAGGCTCATCCTTGGTTCAAAGGAGTCAACTGGGACATGCTTTATGAAATGGAGGCTGCCTATAAACCTATTGTGACCGGCGAGTTAGATACTCAAAATTTTGAGAAGTTTCCTGAGGTGAGTACTTTTATAGATCAGTAGTTGTATTAATTTGACTTTTGTAGGAAACATCTGGAATAGTAGTTATTAAAATCACTCTCAACTCTTATGACGTTGTGTACTGCTAGAAACCAACTGCTTATCCTCACCTTTGTAGCGTCTCATGGACATGTTCTCTACCTCTCTTTCATTAGTAACTTCAGTATGACAATTTGACATCACTTATGAACTAGGTCTTTAGAATTTTGGGCATTTCTCGGTACCAATGAATATCTACAAGCTACATATGGTTTATTATTAAAGCATGCATTTTCATTTCAATACAATCTACCATTTGTTCTTGGCATTCAACTACAGTAATTCTTCAATTTTCCTAATCACATTAGTTCCATGTTTTGCTTTAAGTGATGCTTCACTTAAATTTTAAAAACCACGCTTGTTTTGTTCATTCAATGTACTAACTTTTCACTTTATAGGTAGAAGATCCTTCATCAACAGCACCAAGAGTTGGACCCTGGCGAAAGGTAATGATTACTTGTTGACAATGCATACTTCAGCTCCCCTCACCCTCCCAATCTTAGGAAATGAAACATTCAGGCAAGAATATAAATCAAGTGTAATTGCAACAACACAACAACAACAACAACAACAACAACAACAACCCAGTATAGTCCCACAAGTGGGGTCTGGGGAGGGTAGTGTGTACGCAGACCTTACCTCCACCCCGATGGGGTAGAGAGGCTGTTTCCGATAGACTCTCGGCTCAAGAAGACGAAAATACAAAAAGAGACAATATATCAGTACCATCATGGAAATAATAACAACAACACAAGAACCAGTGAATAGATGAAAGGCATAAATAATGACCAGTAAATCAACAGTGATGCACTTAAATATTTGGAATTTTCTTCCATGTGACTATAGTTAATGAATTATGCACATCCAAGTTCCTATGGTATATCGATTCCTATAGGTGAGATTAAATGACTTCTGGGGGTTCTTCTATTTGCAATTTTAGCAAGTATTTTTCTTAATTAATATCCTCTTCCAGAGTTTCCGTTCCCCATTTATTTCTCAATGGCATACACAGACGATCCTTATTATATCGTTCTTTTTATAAAGAGAAATGATTTGTATATATTTTGATTGATTCCATCATGTAGATGCTGACATCAAAAGATTCCAATTTTATTGGATTTACTTTCAAGAAATCAGATATCCTCAAATCAGCTGAAGCTTCAGGTGTGCTGCTGCTTTATATCTTTAATTTCTTGGCTGCATCATCTCTTCATCTCATCACTGCATATGCACCATCTTTCTATTGTACAAAAGAGGTCTGAAGTTACTTTGACACGAAAAAGAAAATACACTTTGTGCACACTTCATTTTTTCCTGGCTCTAACTGTACCTAAGAAGATCAAGTACATAGAAGCACATGTCGGTGCAGTATTCTTATCCACCCTTCGAATTCTTGCTAGCTAGCTTTGGGCAAAAACGATTGAGTATGTATTTGCTGGAGGTGAGACATTATTGTGTATCTGTTGGAAAAGGACTCTTTTAAGAGGAGATCATAGGAAAGCACGGAACACTAATGAACATTCCTTCATAAGAAAGGAAACTCCATGATATGGTGGTATTTGGGATATCAATAATTGATATTGATGCATATAAAAGCCTAGACAACAACAACAACCCAACCCAGTATAGTCCCACGAGTGGGGTCTGGGGAGGGTAGTGTGTATGCAGCAGACCTTACCTCTACCTCGATGAGGTAGAGAGGTTGTTTCCGATAGACCCTCGGCTCAACATATAAAAGCCTAGAATGAGTAAAAAATAAACTGACCATATGTTGCTTAATTGGCCGTGGCATTTTGATAGAATGATTCAGAATAGAATATTGTTGAAATGAATATGATGTATCTTTTCTGTTAAATGGCACTTCCTGTAGTAGCATGCTGGAACTTCTAAATCTATTTCCGCTCTTTCACTAACATGGTCAGTAGCTAACTCAGAATTTTCTGTTCCTTTTTTTTTCTTTTCGAAAAGGCAAGTTGATCATTCGTTTATTATTTATAAAATCCAACACTAAGGTAGTGCTAGTCATTATGAAAGAAGGAATATACCCGTGTATAAAAATAATGAAACAAATGGTCAGCGGTTAACTGAGAATTATCTATTCACTGAGTACTGAAACAAGTGAAGATTAAAGGATGGTGCCTTAGTGGTTAGTAAATTAGGAACTCAACGCCAGTATTGCCTCCGCCCCTCCCTGCAAATCTGAATTGTCTTATCTAATATTGGCATCAGAGTTGAACATGTCTCATGCCTGGTCTTTCAGGTCTAAATTGGTCTCATCCTAAATGCTATTTGTCATAAATGCAAAACTTTTCTGCAACTCGGCTTTTGTGTTATTTATCTGTATCTAATTTCAGATACACATCTTAATTGTGCAGGTATAGATATGAGTTCAAATGGACACTCAAAGCCTCCCTCATTAGTGTCCTTATTCGGTATGGCAACTATACTTGCGTTCTTGTACATTTTTCATTATCTGCACAACATATGAGATTTAAACCACGACGAGCATGCTGTTAAAAATAAGCTCTCTCTACCTGAAAGGTTTTTGATCTAGATATTCAGATTTGTGAACAAACAAGAGGCTAGAACTTAATTGAGGAATATCTCTATGAGGAACACATAGATGGGCACTATAATATCTTCTTTTAGGTTGATCTTGATGTTTTCAGTTCTTCCAGATAGATTATGCAATCAAACCTCTCTATAACTGCCTCGTTTTTTCCGAATATTTTTTGCTGTTATAGCGAAGTGTTGTTTTAGAGAACATATATTATAACATAACATGAAAATTGGTTCAAAAAAAACTTGGGTTTTATAGTGAAGTGTTGTTATATAGGGATGTTGTTATAGAGAGGTCTGACTGTATAAGAAGATTTTGTCATCCAACTTTTTTACATTAGTCAGCGGCGTTTTCATCATGTTCCTCAGCTTGTTGTGCTTAGCACGTCAAATGAGAAACTTTTTTGGTGTAATCGACGTAAGCAAATGTAGGGTAGCTTGATGTAATTTCGTAGTTTCCTTATGAATAACTGTATCAAACTTGAACTGTATGCAACATATTAGTTGGATTAAACGATGCTCGTCCCTTGATACCATTATCACCAAGTGCTTGTTTTTGGATCGCTGAGTGGTATATGATATCAGGAATAGTGGTATATTCACATCTCATCGTGTACAAATGGCTGTAGTTTGTGAATTCTATGAAGATAATGACTATTTTGCCTTGATTATTGCAGGTCGGATAGATTTGAAAGATACAATAGAAGAGGATCAGAAAGGAGAACAACAGATTTTATGAGTCCAATTGCTTGTCCTCTTCACGAATTTCTTTTGTACAAAAAGAGAATAAACAATAAGCTTTAATTTTTACATACACTGATCTGATTATTACTTAGTGGTAAATTTTGATGTACATACACTGTAACAGATACATTCCTTGATTTCTATCAGATTATATTAATGGGGAATTATCAGTTTTGCTAAAACTACTTCAATTATAGTGTTGTGAACTAAGATCCTTTTATTTTAATCGTTTTTTTCTAACAAATATGTTGTTGGTAAATGATTTCTTCAGTTCTGATTGATAATTGATATTTGGATTAAAACAACAATTAAATCAAATTATTTTTCTCTCTGATTTGATCTGCAATTTCTACTTTATAATTCAAATCTTATGCCTGTCGTGGTCTTCTTTTCACTTCCTTTATTTTCACCTATGTTGCTCGGACTTTCCGAAAATGTTGCCGGATACGTGTCGGATCCTCTTTGAAGAGTCCGACACGGATACGGCTACATTTTGAAGACTCCGCGCAACATAGATTTTCACAGACCCACATGAAGTTAAGACGTAGGAAAACATATCTATGTTAAAAAGAGGAAATAATATCTTGTACATGTAACGACCCGGCCGGTCATTCCATAGAATTTGTATTATAATTACTGTTATTGACTTGTTATAGGTTGGTTATACTGTTATTGATGTGTTAGAGTTGGTAGGCTTGAAATCGAAATGGTTATAATGAGAAATTAGTCACTTAGTCTTTAAAAATAGCTTTAAAAATGGGAAAAGTCAGTTGAGAGATGACTTATTGGTTAACGTCCTCGGAATGCGTATTTTATGGCTCTGATTGCTTCGTTAGGTGATTTGGGACTTAGGAGTGTGTTCAGAATAATTTTGTGATGTCCGGTGTAGACTTAGGCTTGAATTGGCGAAAATTAATTTTTGGCGATTTCCGGCCGGCAGTGGAAAATAGGCTATCGGGGTCGGAATGGAATTCCGACAGTTGAAACAGGTTCGTAATGTCATTTTGGATATGTCTGCAAAATTTCAAGTCAATCGGAGTTGTGATGGATAGTTTCAGCATCGTTGGTGGATTTTAGAAATTTCAAAGTTCTTAGGCTTGAATCCGATGTGATTTTGGTGTTTTGAGGTTATATTTAGTGTTTTGAGAGAGAAACTAAATTTGAATGATCATTTAGGAGGTGTTGGTAAATTTGATTGGGGTCCCGAGGGGCTCGGGATTGATTTCGGTTGATTAACGGACATTTCCAGACTTGAAAAATCTGATGTTTTTGCTGGTGTGTTGCAGGGTGTAAATTACTCTATGCGATCACGGGGTATCATATGCGATCGCATAGGCCAGTTGGTGAAGCCCAGGAAATTGCCATGTGCGATCGCAGGTGAGGAGGTGCGATCGCAGAGCATAGGGAGTTTAGGCAGTGCGATCGCGTGTGTGTATGCGATCGCACTGGGGCCTGGGCGCGTGAGGGAAAGGGTGTCAAAAGCACTGTGCGATCGCGTGTACAGTGCTGCGATCGCGTGAGGGAGCAAGTGATGCACTGTGCGAACGCGCCTGAGGGTATGCGAACGCACTGAGTAAATTATAAAAAAACCTGGGCAATATAAAATTAAACCCTCCGCGACCATTAGACCTTTTAACATCATTTTTGAACGGGAAAAGAGCTTGGAGGCGATTTTGGAGAGGGGAAATCAGTATTCATCCCAAAGGTAAGTATTTTGGACCTTAAAACTTGATTATAGGTGATTAAGGAACATAATCTCAGTGTTTAATTCATGAAAATCAGTAGAAAAGGGGGAGTTAGGGCTTGAGATTATGAGACCTTTAAGGGTCGATTTGAGGGGTCAAACGAACTCCAATTTTTGCGTTCTTTATATGTACGGACTCATGAGATGACGAAGAACATTTTGGTATAAAAAATTTTGAGTTCCGAGATGCGGGCCCGGGGGTCGGGTTTTAGCAAATTTCGGGTTTTGAGCTAAAATTGGTATTTTTTAATTGGAATTCATTCCTTAAGCATAATTAGATGATAAAAATATGAACTTGGTAGATTTGGATCACTCGGGAGTTGATTCGAGAGGCAAGCGTATTGCGGAATAGTTTCTGGGTTAGTTTGAGGTAAGTAACGTCTTTAAATCCTGTCTTGAGGGTATGAAACCCCGGACTCTGCACCCTTTCACGGGTTTTGAAATGCAAAGGTTTAAACTTTGGAGATATATTCCTTACTTAGGCAAGTATTGAGTTGCGAAACCGATTTTTAAGCCTATGCTTAATAGTATTGATATATATATTTGATATGTTTTGGGTTGTAAGCCATGTTTGGGGCCTGGGGCAGATCTGTTTACCCCTTGGGGGATGTTTTACTATTTTCCTCACTGATATGTTATGATTTTCACTCAGTATTTTCTTGATAATTGTTTTGACACTCAGAATATTTTGATACTATTTCTTGAAAAATGAAACACTATTTTGGGTCGAGAACCCGATATATTTATGGCCTGAAGGGCATGTGGAGAGTGTCTGACTGAGTGAGGCTGCGGGCCTATATTGTGAGGATGTTATGATATGAGTGAGGTTGCGGGCCTATATTGTGAGTGATTTATTCCATGATGTGGCTTGTTATAGCGCTTGGGCTGTAGGAGCCCCTCCGGAGTCTGTACACACCCCCAGTGAGCGCAGGTACCTAATGAGTGATGTTGCCCGCGGGGCTAATATTGAGTGACTGTGAGGTTTCCTGATGGGCTGATATTGAGTGACTGTGAGGTTGCCTGATGGGCTAATATTGAGTGACTGTGAGGTTGTCTCATGGGCTGATACTGAGTGACTGTGAGGTTGTCTCATGGGCTGATACTGAGTGACTGTGAGGTTGCCTGATGGGCTGATACTGAGATTGTTATGAGAAATGATTATGGCCCGAGGGGCATATTTATGAAAATTTTACTGAGTTTTTTACTACGATTCACTTTGTTTTTCAAACTGATTTTTACTGAGAGTTTTACTGAGATATATTGAAATTATACTTGTTTCAAAGGATTTCTGAAAATTGGTTTTTGAACTTATGTAGTTGATGAATACTTATGGTGACTTGGTGATTTACTGTTTTTGTGAATTGGTGTATATGTGTTGTGTGTTTCTTATTTCTCAGACTGTGATTTATTTTTATTACTACTGAGTTGGCGTACTCATCATTACTCCATGCACCTCTGTGTGCAGATCCAGGTATTGATTCGGAGCAGTAGTCGTCCGAGTTCGTTATCAGCAACTTACGGGATTTCGAGGTAGCTGTCCTGCGTCCGCAACTTCTCCATTTTCCTTCCTTATTTAGTATTAATATATTATTTCTAGACTTTGTCTATGACAATAGAGAGTTAGTTTATTTCGTAGATGCTCATGACATGTTGACTCCTGGTCTTGGGGACGGTTGTAGAAATTTAGCTTAATTGTTTTGTTTAAAGATTTCGAAATTTATATGCGTATTATGAATCGTTGAAAATAAATTGAGATATTTGAAAAGAAAAATGTGAAAATTTTAAGTGCTGGCTAGCCTAGTTCCACGATAGGCGCCATCACGACCGGTTAGAATTTGGGGTCGTGACAAGTTGGTATCAGAGCTCTAGGTTGCATAGGACTCAACAATCATGAGCAGGTTTAGTAGAGTCTTGCGGATCGGTACGGATACGTCTGTACTTATCTTCGAGAGACTGCAGAACCCTTAGGAAACATTCCACATTCCACATTCTTGAATTCTTATCATGCGAATCCATTTATTCAGCCAAAAGCGTAACTCTTTGAATTCCTTTCATGTATTCGAATGCGCACGCGGGCGCTTGGTATCAGTTGTGCGTCGCCGGCTTGTGAATTCCATGGGTGAGATGTGATTTTTTAACATGTTAATAATTGGCCAGTCGGAAGGACTTGGGGCCGGATTTTGTCTGTGGCTTGAGTGTTGAGATTTCATTTGGGTGAGCACATGTGTTGGGGGACTTATATGTCTGTTTGTGTCCTTATTGATGGAATTTTGTGACTAGATGACTATATGGTGAGTGTGATCGGATAGTTATATGTATTCAGGTTGTTTGATTGTGACCAAAATGAATTGGCAGGAGATGTGGCAAGAACCATTGATTATTTGACTTCTGTATTGAGTTAGAATATGGCTTCGAGTTATGAGTATTGAAGGACCTCTCGTGTAGTTTAGTTGTGGAGTGAAATGGGTTTTCCTGTTATGTTCTGAGTTCCTGTGATGTCTTTTGAGCTGACCAATGCTCCAGTAGCATTCATGTATTTAATTAGCGGTGTATTCAGGCAGTGATAGCACTCTTTTGTTATTGTATTTATTGATGGCATCCTGTCGTACTCACGTAGCTAGGGATAGCATACTCGGCATTTGATGCTGGTATCACAAGGATATATGGAGGAGAAGCTTTGTGCAAATTTCTCCAAGTGTGAATTTTTGGCTCAGTTCAGTAGCATTCTTGGGACACGTGGTGTCCAGTGAAGGTATCCATGTGGTCAGACGAGTGTGAGTAGAGCTTCCAGAAGCTCAATAATTCCTTGACCACAGCCCCAGTTTTAGTATTGCCATCAGCTTCAGGTTCTTATACCGCTAAATGGGATGTCTCGAGGGCAGGCAGTGGTTGTGTTCTAATGTAGGAAGGTATAGTGATTGCGTGGTAGCTATGATTTTCGGAAGTGTATAGGGAGATATCATTTTGAGGTTAAGCGGGCAGGAGTATTTCCTGCGGGTTATCTTGAGGTGTGTGACCCTTATATTTATCTGTGGCAAGTTCTTTTCTACCAGTAGATGATGTATGTTGTAATTTGAGTTTAGCTCGCTTGTGGGAGTTGGCATGACCATTATTATGGTGAATACAAGATTTGCATACGATTTGAGGGTTAGATGGTTTGGGTCATATAAGCTTATGGAGGATTTAGTTGAACCTCACCACAGTATGGTGGCAGTGATAATGTGTGGGCATCGTAAGTTATTGTTTGTCTTGATCCTTGGCTTTGAGCCAAGTGGGGGAGTACGTTAATGATAAGTTGATTACACGATTATGTGTTGTACTGGTTTCGGTGCGAGGTATATTGGTGAATCAGTTATGACCTACAGAGGTGGAGTCTAGGAATGACGCGAGTGATGGAAATTTCTTCGATCCAAGTTGTAATGTACTTTACGGATAGTGGAATTCATTGAATGATGGAGTTGTACTGGTAAGGGTAGAGGGTGCAATGTATGAGTGTGCTTGTGTCTTCAAAGGGGTGGACTACTTTCTTAGTATGTGGATTGCAAGCGGGGTCAGGTCGTTATGTTTACTTGGTTAGTGTAATCGAAATTGCGTAGAGTGAATGACGTTCGAGAATGATTCAGACGGATTCAAGGTTATGTGTAGCGATTGAGGGTCTCCAATGTGTGAGAAGGGCTAGAACTGAGATTTACGGGGAATGTGTCAAGGCTTGTGGTGTATTTGCATTATCATGGATTCTATCCATCAGTATCAGGAAAGTGAAGGAAATGACTTAAAATTCGCAGGAAGTCTCTTTAGGGTAAGTATTTCTAATGTGGTGCATTTGGGGATAATTGAGGGAGTATTCAGTGGCTTATGAGCCTTAGACGGTATATTTTTATGCTCGGGTTTCGTGCAGTGAGTCGGGATTGAGAATTGCGATATTATCCCAAGAAGAAGTATCAATTTGAAGGTAAGTCAGAAGGAACTTGGATAAATATGACAGCCTGGTAGTAGGTTGGATCGTCATGATAAGGGATATGGTTAGTTCTTTGGGTGTTTATAAGGTAATGAGTTGTTACAGGAGTTTCTTAGCAATTCTCATGGAATTTGGTGACATGCGTAGCTTGGTTGAGTTAGAAGGATTCAATCCTGACGGGTTGGTGTTGTACAAATGTGATTCGGGAGTTCTTGATGATTTCTACCACGGTTGGAGATGTATATTTCTACTGGCGTGAGGGCCATGTGATGTATAGTGATTTTGCTTCTAAATGGGATCAATGGTAAGTTCTTGGCTAGTTGGGTACGTAGTTGTTTGTGGCTAGGAAGGGAGCATGAATTTCTCATATTTATCATAGGATTGCATGACGTATGCGGTATTTTGTGTATAGTGGAGAGTGGCATATGTGAGGTCACAGTTCATTTCTGGAAGGAAGGTCAGAACTGGCAGTTTCAGATGATTAGGTAAAGGATACCACTATTGGGTGGCTGGATGAGAGTATACATTCATAAAGGGCAATGTGTTTGGGTAAGGGTGCATCATTGGTGTTACGGCGCTCTCTTGTTGGATCGACTGCCGATATTCAAGTTTGTTGGTGGCACAGAAGAATTATAGGAGTATCCCCGTGGAATGATTGAGTATTAGAGACATGTTATATATTCGAGTGGTGGAATTGGGATCAGATATAGTAATTGGTGCGCCTCATGGATTTTTAAGACTGGGAGTTTTCATGAACATTGTAGTTGTGAACTACGAGGATGCGAGCAAAGCTAGTCAGGTGTTAGTATATGTCATGATTTAGTCATTATGAACGTTCAGAGAGTTATCTACCTGTTCTGTGTGACCAGAGTTGACTTAGAATTATTGGTAGGCCAGTATGGGTGTGTGTTCTACACCGAGTCGGAATTGTTGACCCCAAATTTCTATTGTTGAGGGATGTACTATTCGATTGTCATTGAGCTTATTCGTGTTTTGGAGTGATCTATGAGTTACCTTTCGGTGTTTCGAAGAGATGTGATTGTTGGTTATATGTGCATAGGGTGCGGTTCTATCTGGGCTTGATAGCGAGATTTGAGTAAGGTAAGTAATTGGGTGTTGCAGGATTGAGACGTGTTGGTTATGTTCTTTCTGGTTCGGGTGGCATGGTATCGTCAGATTTTCCCCGTGGTTATGGCAATGCACTTTGAGAAATTGACGTCGAATTTCGCATGGTTATTGATTTTGAGCAAGGTGGCTTGGAGTATTGTCGTGTGGTCCAGCGGTTGGATGAGATCACGCTTTGTAGCTGAGTTAAGTAAAGGGATGATCCTTGGTGTAGGAATTGTGTGATATAATTTCACGATGTGTATCAGGCTTTTAGCATGATGTGGTAATGGCAAGAGTA
>ML290095.1:0-56956 GCA_005239495.1 Nicotiana undulata | reverse complement strand
GGGGGGGGGGGAGTGGGATATAGACGTTAGAGTGATTTTAGGATTTAATTATTATCATTAAATGCCCAAAAATGTACCTAATTGGTCATTTTGTATATATTATGTAATTAGATTAAAACTTGAGTATGGAGGGTAATAAAGTTTGAAATAGCGTATAGGAATGTAAAAATCTAATCCATTATACTTAAGACCCGTTTGGCCATAGATTTTGCCAAAATAAACTTGGGTTTTATTTGGCAAACACGTGTTTGGCCATAAATTTTGCCTATATTTTGGCAAAATCCCAATAGCTGGTTTTTGGCCAAATCCCTCATAATACACATGTTTTTCCAAAATAAATTTGGGAAATATGTTTTGAAAACGTATGTGTGAGCACGTGATTTTTACTCACCATATCATCCTATAAAAATCTCAATAAATTAATTGATTTCATGAATTTTTAGTATTACTTGAGAATTGTTTTTGCATTACCTAATTATAATTCATTTTTAAAAATTATTAAGGTTGCATAATTAGGTACATCATTATTATCAAGGAATTACATATTTATCATGGATAATTATTTAAATTAAATAACAAACAGGTAATATATATTTGATGTAATATGGTTTTGATAACTAATTGCTCAAAATTAATCATTTTTATGGATTTAATTAGGAGCATTAAAATTAATTAATCTGCGAATAGACAAATTAAGTTAGAACTAAATACTACAACTTCTCTTAAAGCTTTTATTTAATTAAAGGTTTAATTAATTAGCTTATTTAAGCCTAAAATCGGACCTGGGCCAAGAAGTATCCAGGCCCAAAATATTTCTCTACACCACCCCACCTGCCCAGCCAAAATTTCCCCTCACCCGGTCAGTCCCAAAACCCCAAAACGACCCCGTTTAATTCACTCTCCATCCCAGCCGTTGGATCCTTTTGATCCAACGGTCCTAAACTAACCACTCATTAAGTATATAACTGTTCCAAATACCCCCAACCCCTCATTTGCCTAAGTTTAATACCATATCCCCTCTTCATCTCTCTCCCTTCTCCTTTTAGAGACCAGCCGTCCCCACAACCGACCACCGTAGTTCCACCACCTAACCACCGTAGCTTCACCCTCCCTCCGCCGTCCTTAGCCGGCCGAAAATCGCCTTTGGCGGCGGAGCTTCTCCAATCGGACCCAAATTTCTCCCTGAGGATCTCCTTCCTTTCCCCAACCTCATCCCACCATTAGTTTCCCCAAAAGATCACCCAAAAACTTTGAAATCCAAATCTGAAAATCAGAGTCTAGGGGTTTTCTTCTACAAGCCGATTTCAAGACAATTAATGACTCAAACCTACATGAGTCAATAGCTCTTGATGAGAGCTATTGATTCATGTGGGTTTGGACCATTTCCAAGCCCGCCAAAATCCGGTCAAAATTCCGGCAAGTCACCGGAACCCGTCCGAACCTGTTCTAATCGACTGGTAATTCTCAAAACCTCTCTTCCATATATGTGAGCATGTTCATAGGTTTAGTTTTCTGATTTGGTTCCTTCCTTGAACAAGCACTGATTTAGGTATTCAATTAGCCTAAGTGTCATTTTCTTATTTGTTTACTGCTCCTTAGTTTAGTTTAAGGTGATAATCATGTTTACCTAAATTCAAATCTTGATTAGGGTTTTACATGTTTCATTAAGTTGTTTATGTTTCGGAATCAGTTGCTAGTTTACTGTCTCATGGATGATTTTCACCCAATTGTTAGGTGAATGGGCTAGCTAATTGAATTAGGGTCGTTTGCCGATTTTGCATGATATAATTGATTTGTTTAAATGTTGATTTTGTTCTATTATGATTATTCTCCCTTGCACAAGTTTGTTGCTAACAACTTTAGCATTGAATTTGCATAAATGATAGTTTAGAATGATTTCATCCCAACTAATTCGTTTCAGATTCCTTGATTTGTCTGATTTTTAAAATTGTAATCTTTGTATACTTGTTTCTATCTTAGTCTGCTGGCCCCTAAGATAATCAACCTAGGTTCATATACCCTTTTGTTTAAACATTAAAGTTAGTCCCTAATCTTGTCACATGAACCTTGAATTAGTAGTTGTAGTTGGCTAATGACTTCCAATTTGGTACTAACCTTTATAATCCCCTGACTAGACTTCTAATTCCATTAAGGGTTTAGTTCTTAATATAACTTACTAAGTTAAAATTAGCCAACACCTAATCAACCTCTTAAACCAGTCTAAAATCAGTAGGGATTAAGCCCCTTAATTAATCAAGTCTAACAACTTAGTTATTTCTATTAATTAATCTAAGACAAACTAGTTAGGATCAATTGTGCATTTGAGTTAACTAAGTTAAGAAATAATTGATTCACTTAGTTTCACCTTTAAATAATTCAACTTCTTCAACCTAGGAGTTCACTTAGGTAGCCTTTTAAGTAATTAACTGAAAATCTGTCCAAGATAGCTAGTTTAGGGTTAGTTAACTAAAATAAACCGTTTAACCTAGGCTTAATATCTCTGATTTTAGTAATTGACTGGACTAAATCAGTTAACTTAATTTAAGGAGTTAAATTGATAGACCTACTTTAATTAATTAACTTAAACATAGGTAATTAGTATAAAAACTAACTCTAGGTATTTAATCAATTAACCTTTAATTAGTTAACTTAAGCATAGTTAAACATAACTAGTAGTTAACAATAGTAAGCTAACAAGAGTTAATTAACTAAACCCAAGTAAGTAACCTTGGTTACCTAATGGTAAATATAGGTACTTCAAGGGGTATATCAGGTAATGTATATTAGGAAATTAGATTTATAAGGGTAAAAAGGGTCTTTTAAAAGGGAAGAATGTTCTAGAATAGGGGGCAGCTGTCCCAAAATATAAGGTTGACAGCTGCCCTATGTACTATTTGGTACTATTTTCAGCTTTAGATAAGGAATATTCCCAAAGGGTATCCCATTCTTAAATACCCTATAGATAGACCCCCCCCCCTAGTCTAAAAAAAGACTTTTTTACACTCTGAAAATTCCCTCTGCAGCCTAAAAATTACTTTCTTAAATGCTGAATAATAGAAAACAAAGGAAGAAAAAATCTGATTTCTCTTGAACAAAAAATCATCAGTAGATTGTCTGGTTCTAAGCTTTCATCCTCCTTGGATGTTCTGATTTTTGAAGATTTTAAGTATTTACATTCAAAACTCCCGGGTTATCTTCTTGCTGAGGCTATTTTTGGTCTCTGGGGTTTGCTGATTGTTGCTGCTGAATTCTCTTTCTTCTTGCTGATTTTTTGTGCATACTTGACCTTTATTTGGTCAAGTCTTTGCTGTTTTTCTCTTTAAAGGTATGTAACAACGAACTTAAAGCAAAATTATTGAATCCGGAACTTGTATTAAAATTGTTAGTTCATGTTGTGTTTTCTTCAAGAATGTGTGAATCTGAATCTTCTTCTCCTCCATGCTTGATGTAAAAACTAAAGCAAGGTTACTATTATCTGAGTATATGTATGCAACTCTTGGAATCTTCTTGGTTATTTGCTGAGTTTCTGTAATACATTTAGCATTTGGTAGTTTGATGTTGTTTTCATATGTGTTTAGCATGTTAGAGTGATTCGCACTAGGGTAGATGAGTTTGATTCCTTAATAATCAAACTCACCCCATGATGAGTGCAAAAATGTCAGTATGTTGGCTGAAGTTTACCCTTCCAAAGGGGTATAAAGTGATTAGTTAAGAAGGGCATTAGAGTGAAGAATCTGAACCCTTGAATGGTCAGATTCATCCTTTAAAAATGCCTAGATAAGCAAAGTTCCTATAGAGTATAGAATTATGTTAATATTAGCACTAGGGTAGATGAATCTGACTCTTCAATGGTCAGATTCACCCTACAACAGTGCAAAAACGGTAGTTTAGCTTGCTGAAAATTATCCTTCAAAGGATATAAAATGGGAAATAAAGAAGAGCCTCAAGGAAGCGAATCTGAACTCACAAAATAGTCAGATTCACTCCTTAAAGTGCCAAGAGTGGTCAAAAGATTTGACTAAACGTTAGCTTGGAGGAGGATGACTATCAATAGTCTCAAGAAAATAGCCTCAATGGATTTAAACCTGACTCTTCTCCATAGTCAGATTTATCCCAAATGAATAAAAGAACTATGTTCAGTAGTGTTTGAAACTGTATCAATGGCAAAGTGAATCTAACCTTTTCATGGTCAAAATTCCTTCCATAATGATACATAAAATCCTTTGGTTAGAGGTTTACAGGGGCTACTATTAAGATTAACCAAAGAGATGTCTAGCCCAAGCAGTAATTTCGAGCTCTTATTTAGCTCATGAGTAGTTTTGTATTTCTCAGAACTGTAATAGACGCTATCAGTATAAAGCAGTGCTAAAAATATGAATTTGATCCAATGGTCAGATTTATCCCAATTAAAAGTTGCTCAAAATGTTTATGAGCGATTGTCTAGTTTCAAAATAGCATCCAGAGAATTGGACCTGACCCTTCCCCAATGGGAATATCCATTCTCTATTGATGCATAAAAGCTCCATTTTGTTCGAGACTCAATGTTAACTGCAGGTCCGCATAGAGGCAACCATTAGCTTTTAATTAGTTAATTCTTAATATTTTGTTAGAAATCTCTTTCATAGTACAAGCGATGTAACAGTAAGCTTATCAGACCATGTATACATTTATTTTGGTGTTGTAATAAATTGGACTGGACATTATGAATTCAATCCTCAAGTTGTCACTTTCTTCCTATTAACGTGACAGCCCAGGAAGTTAATTATATTTTCCTGTAACTATAAACATTCATGTCTTGTTTTTCTGTTAAAATATCCATGTAATAGGGCATACGATGATTAATACTTAATTGAAATTTGAAAACATCTTCTCATTCTGCGTTTCAATTTGTGTAACTTATCTCAGGCCTGTGGATTTTCTTTATACGTGAATATTACGTTCCAAAACAACATCGTTTAATGGCTAAAAAGATAGTAATTATCCAAATCTGATTCTGACGTTTACATTAAGGTTGTTGGGTAACTGTTTCTGCTAGTATCTTCGATTAGTCATGCTTGGCTAAATTGTCTAAATTGCATGTCCTACGAACTAGCCACAATTAGGATTGGCCAAAAGAGTTGAAACAATTTGGGGCTAAAAATGGCCATAGCCCGAAACACGCTATCTTTAGATTAATGAAATTCACTTCTAGGCAATCCTTTAGGAAGAACCATACCTTTAGCTTGAAATTTTATCGAGAATCGAATGTTATCCCAAAATTACCAGAATCTACACTCGGGAGTGGCAACTCATGCCCTCGACCTCCAACTCTAAACAATTAATAAAAATGCGTATAGCAACCACGGGTGCATTTCATGTGACGTGTTTGCCGTGTGTTAAAAAATAATAAGGGCACGCCATCGTGACTTGTCTAAAAATAAATCCATAAACGTCCTAATTGATCTTGAAACTAAAATGCTCCTTCAAATAGAAAACATGAAGAATAACTGAACGTCACCTCAAATAGGCATTATAAAACCGTCAGGATAATAATCTTGACCACGTAACCTACACTCGGGTGCGACAACTCATGTCTGCGTTTCCAACTTCAAATTATAATAAAATCACGTGTTGCGATTACAGGTGCATTTCATGTGGCGTAATTGTAATATGTTCAAAATAATAACAAGTGCACGTTCTCGTGACTTGTTTTCAAGATAAATCTATACTTATCAAAAGCGGCTAAATTTCAAAGAGTTTTAAATATAGGATAAAACACGTAAATAATCAGATAATTTAGGCCAAATAATAATAGTTTAAGCGACCGTGCTAGAACCACGGAACTCGAGAATACCTAACACCTTCTCTCGGGTTAACAGAATTCCTTACTCGGATTTCTGGTCGCAGACAAATCAAAACAGAGTCAATCTTCTTCGGTGTGGGATTTTTAAAACAAATGGTGTCTCGGAGCATCGTCAAAAATCCGGGTGGTGACTGTGAAACCGAATAATTGGGTAGACAACAAGGCATTCCACATGATGAGGACCTAAGCCAACAAGCCATTGAGTTGTGTCCGAGAGCTACATTTCCGGAAAACAGGGTCTGTCAGATTTGGAACCAGTGCAGATTCTTAGAGCCTCAGACTCGGGTAAGAAACTTATCTCAAGGGGAAGTATAGCCAGCCTATATTTCTTGGTATGATAGAAGAGGCCGAGAGCACCAAGAACCGGAGCGACCCGCGAAAAGACCTCACGTGCAGCATTTTACTGAGTAGACACAAGAACACCGGGGTTGGCTAGAAAAGGAAAACAACTACCGGGCTACAATAAGTAAACTGGAGGCCCAGATCCGAGAGCTCAAATTTGAAAATACTTTACAAACCGCTGCAGCCGAGGGGAAAGAAACAGGCTGAACAAAGAAAATGAAGCCCTCTGGGATCAAATCCAGAAGATGAGGATAGCCATTGAAAACCTCGAAAGAAGTAGAGCCGACGAAACACTTGTCACCAATCTCAGGCAAAAGTTGTGTAGCTATGGTGACGACCTGGACAAAGCCGAGGAAGATTTAACCCGAGTTCGAGCAAAGTTGGCAAAGAATGCAGAAGAAAGGGCAGAATTCGTGCAAAACTTGAAGAGACAACATGACCAAGAAGTTTTGGGTTTGAAAGAAAGAATGGCCACCTTTGAAAACGAGATGGCCAAACAAGCAAAGAGGTTTAAGGCAGAAAGGGAACATTGCTATGACATGATATCCCAGTTGGAAGAAGAATTGCGACAATGGCAAGAGCAGACTCACAAAGACGCCCAGGCTTTAGAGGCAAGATCTCAGCAGATCGGGCGTCTACTTCAGGAGAAAGGTATCATCAGGAAAAGGGTCCGGGAGATAGCTGATTACATTGTCACCAAGTGCTAGGAATGCGAAGACATGACTCGGACCACCTTCTTCTCAGCGGTTATGATCTTCGTCCACAAGATAATGGACGACTTCTACCACCTCCAGCAAGATATAGCACGCCCCTACAAAATATTGATCACATCGGAACGTTTCCAAGGCCGAATCCACTTTGAATTTGATAAATGCATTGCTTGTGAAGTATGTGTGCGTGCATGTCCTATAGATTTACCCGTTGTTGATTGGAAATTGGAAAATGATATTTGAAAGAAACGATTGCTTAATTACAGTACTGATTTTGGAATATGTATATTTTGTGGTAATTGCGTTGAGTATTGTCCAACATATTGTTTATCAATGACCGAAGAATATGAACTTTCTACTTATGATCGTCACGAATTGAATTATAATCAAATCGCTTTGGGTCGCTTACCAATGTCAGTAATTGATGATTACACAATTCGAACAATTTCGAATTTACCTAAAAAAAATGAATAAACCCTAAATTAAAAAAAAATCCGAATTACGAAGGCTTAGTTCAGATCTAAAAGAATGATATTTTTGCTTGGTCAATTCAAACTAGTGGTTGGTTAATAAGACTCCTAGCTTAATTTATATTGAAAACAAAACCGAAGTCCTTCCGTCCCCTTGTGACTGTGAATTGAATGAATAAACGGATGAAATCAAGAAATAATTCAACTAACAGTTCGAACCAAGAAATGGAAGAACGAAAGTCGTATGGATTCACAAAGACTATGTGGCTAAAAAGTAAAAAAGATATATCAAAGTAGTTACCCGTGGAAAGGCTGAATGATGCCCCACTGGTCCCTGAAGCAATGGAAGCACTAATGTATTTTTGATATTCCTCGAGTCTGTATTTTATTTTCCTGTTGTAGTCTTGTCTAAGTCCATTGTAATTTTTTACATTTCCAAGAAAATATGTCTTAAGCCTTTTGTAGTTTTTTTTAAATTTTCAATAGAAGTGTATTGAAGTTTCTTATGAAGTTGAAAGTATTTTATCTAATGAAGAAATGTTTATTTCCTTCAGATTTATCCCTTGAAATACGTAATGATCTAATTCACGCGGCGCCGTGATACGTAGGCAATCCATATAGGATTCGATCATAATAGAGCAAAAGATAATGTAATGAAAGAAAGAAAAGAGTGATAAAATGATAGAGAAAAACAAAAGGTGAAAATAGAATTAAAAAAAGAGAGAGGGGAAAGTTCAAATCCAAGAAAATAAAGTCGGGATGAGACACACAACTGTTTGCAAAACATATACAAAGCGTTCAATTGCCTAGGTGCATTGCATACCCCAAACATGCGATTCCCTATGTGATAAATGTTTCAACCTAACATTTTCTTGGTTCACTCTTAAAGGTGTTTTTCTAAGGTGGTTGATTTTTGCGGTAACCTGTCTTCCCATCCTTACTTCACTAGATCAAAAGGAAGCATAGAAATGACATCCGAAGGTCACTTATCAATCGTCAACTCTTCAGTGGAGGACCCAAATCCAGTCATCCCAACGTCTGAGTCAGCCACAGCTGAAGAGAACAGGATCCTGCGTTGCCGCATGCTGGAAATGTGGGACGCATGGTCCAATGGTAGGGAACCACCCAGTTCCATCTAGGGTTTCCCCGAGATAATCCCCAGGACAAGCGGAACTTCTAACATCCCTATACGTTACTTGGCCATGCCACTCGGATACCCAACTATGTCGGCTCATTTTGCCGGAAGACCTTCTGAGGTTCGCCCCCAGGTCCTATTTTCCGGTGCATCTTCTAACATCTTTACCGCACCACCGAGCTCCGACATGGCTCCACCAACTATCACTGGGCCAAGCTTTGAGCCACCGGCATTTACATTCCAAACGCCATCGTTTCTGGGCACCACTCATGTCACTCCCGATTCATACCCCCAACAACCTCAGTATGAAGTTACTTTGGGATGAGATAAGAAAAGCCCCGAGCACGAAGAAATGGCTCGAAAAATGAAGAGTATCGAGCAGAGCCTCAAGTACATACAGGGGCTGAGCGGGCAGAAAAGTGTCTCTTATGCCGATTTGTGCATGTTCTCGCACGTCCATTTGCCTCTTGGGTTTAAGAGCCCCAAGTTCAAAATATATGACGGACATGGGGACCCCATAACTTATCTGAAAAGGTATTTCAACCAACTCCGAGGAGCAGGTGGAAAAGAGGAACTTCTCATGGCATATTTCGGAGAGAGTTTAACATGGATTGCATCATAATGGTACATGGACCAGGATATATCCCACTGGCACGTATGGGATGACCTAGCTCGGGACTTTGTTTGACAATTCCAATACAACGTGGATATCGCTCCCGATAGAAACTCTCTATCCAACCTTTAAAAGAAGTCCTCGGAAAGTTTCAGAGAGTACGCTATTAAGTGACGCGAGCAGGCGTCCAGGGTCAAACCTCCGATGGATGAGGTCAAAATGGTCAGTGTTT
The DNA here is from genome assembly GCA_005239495.1 of Nicotiana undulata. Taxonomy (NCBI): domain Eukaryota; kingdom Viridiplantae; phylum Streptophyta; class Magnoliopsida; order Solanales; family Solanaceae; genus Nicotiana; species Nicotiana undulata. The sequence continues at coordinate 47,612 of ML290095.1, read as the reverse complement.
TTCTGCAAGCACAAGAAGCAGATTACTTTCAAAATATGATGTCCGCCATGGGCAAACCATTTGCAGAAGCAATCAAAAATGGAGAAATGGTTGAGAATGATTTAAAGACCGGTCGTATCCTGAGCCAATCGGCCATAAGAGCAACCTCCCAGGCCATCCAAAACAGATCCGGGAGTGCAGCCAGCAGAAATAAGAAAGAAGAAGGGGCCATGATGGTTTCCGATGTCAGGGGTTCTCGGCAATACTCAGGTCTATTCCCCAAAACTTCCTCACCAAAACGCGGCTTATACTACGTCCCCTTTTCCCTATGCGGTGATGAACGCTCAGCCGCATCTCAGGCCGCAACAACAATACAACCAGAACAGAGCTCCACCCCCAAGAAATAACCATCCTCCCCCAGCTCCATATAATCCACGCCCTCCTCAAAACAACTACCCGTACAATGCTTACCCCCGTGAACCACCAAGGAGACTTAATTTCACTCCTATCGGTGAGCCATATTCAAGTCTTTTCCCAAAGTTGGTCCAGATGGGGCTTCTGCAGCCCGTACCTCCGACTAGGAAAAACCCAGCATCAGTGTCATACAAACCCGGAACCAATTGTGCCTACCATTCTGGAGCAGAGGGGAATAACATGGAGGATTGCTGGACTCTCAAGCGGGCTATGGAGAATCTTATAGAGAAAAAGAAGGTAGTGTTAAGGGATGAAGAAGCTCCCAATGTGACTAACAATCCATTGCTCGCCCATAAAAATGGGCCTGTTATCGGCATAATCTGCGAGGACCAAGATTTTGATCCAGCTTTGAAGGCTATCGTCGACATTGCAGACGCGGAGAAAAAGCTCAAGGCGGCACCCAAGCCGGTCCAGGAAACGAAGAAAAGTAAACCCATCCCCTGGGATGCGAAGGCTGAAATCAAGACAAAAAGGGAACCCTATACAGACGCTGTTCTTTACGTCCCCAAAGCACCCAAGAAGGAACAAGGCCTGTTAAGTCCTCCCAGAAGGCTACAATTCAACAGAGCCATGATAAACAGCCCGACAATGTATGTACCAAAGGGGGAATACGTGGCGCGGGGGCAAATAATTTCACCAAGGCTGAATGAGCCCGTGGTTATTAGCCGCGCGTCGCAAATGCCCGTGAAGGATACTACTGCCGTCCCTTGGAACTACAACAAGACGGTAGTAACATACAAAGGGAAAGAGATCACAGGGGAAGCAATTGAAGCAAATTCCTCTGAAAAATACCTCAATCTAAAAGAGCTGGCCAAAAACAAGCACAAACGTTTCCCTCTTAAAAGACTTATCACCGCCGAAGAGGCTGAAGAGTTCTTTAAGAAGATAACATGACTGAATACGCCACAATTGAAGAACTCAGGAAAACTCCTGATCAAGTGTCACTCTTATCTTTATTGATGGGCTCAAACGAGCATCAGAAAACACTCTTGAAAACGCTGAATGAAGCGTATGTGCCGGCAGAGACCTCAGTCGAACAATTGGAAAGAATGGCCAAGCATTTTTTTGAAGTAAACAAAATTACTTTCAGCCGGAATGATCTACCTCCCGAGGGAGCCGCTCACAACAAAGCCTTACACTTAACAGTTAAAAGTAAGGGATATTATGTGAAGAGAGTTATACTTGATGGAGGTTCCAAGGTAGATATTTGCCCTTTATCAACACTACAGGGAATGGGAATCGGCACTGAGAGAATCAGGACAAATAACGTCTGTGTCCGCACCTTTGACGGTATCAAAAGGGACACCATCGACGAAATAGACATAGTCATGACAATCGGCCCTGTGAATTTTACGGTAACCTTCCAAATCTTGGATATGGATACCTCATATAACTTCCTGCTAGGAAGACCATGGATTCACACCGCCGGGGCAGTGCCATCTACCCTCCACCAGATGGTCAAGTTTGAACATGAAAATCAAGAGATAGTGGTCCATGGGGAGGACTAGCAGTCAATATACAGAGACCCCTCGGTCCCCTGTCTTGAAGCCAGAGAAGGAAGTGAGCATATTGTCTATCAGGCATTTGAATTTGTGCTTGCCGATCAGCACGAAGAAGGTACTCCGTGCCCGCAACCTTGTCTATAAAATGCGTCAATCATGGTCGCTACCGACATGATTAGACATGGATACAAACCTGGAAAGGGGCTTGGGGTAGCCCTACAGGGTATCACTGAATCGATCTCTCTACCGGTTGCTGAAACATTCTTCGGCATAGGTTTCCAGGCAACATAAGTCGATGTGGAATGGGCCAACGCTCGAAAGAAATATGGTTGGGACTTGCCTCAGCCAGTTCCCCACATTACTGAAACTTTCATCGAACCACAATATGTCGAAGAAGAAGAAGAGGCCTTTACGGCCGAAGAAATTGAAGGAATCTGCGAGGCCATGAAGCAGATGTTGTATGAAACTAACATGGTTAAGTTGGGAGAAAGCTCAAGCACCGTTGAGGTGCAATACATGGGCCCAAATGCCAAGTTTCAGAACTGGAGGGCTACTACATTCCCCGTCAGGCGGGAGTCCCGGTAGTTCAGTTTTGCCATCTTTCCTGCACTATGAGTTATTTCAGGGTGTAACTCGAGTGTTTTTGATTTATTGACTTTTTGAATTCCGATGTAAACCCTCCTATGTTCAAATTCAATGAAATGAAATCAAAATTTCATCATCTATAATTCTTCCTGATTTTTGCTTATTTTTCTTATTTTCCGTCCTAATAATGCCGCCTTAAATAACATGACATGCTTGCGGACTTCATGCTCTGATCTTAATACGCTGTCTAACCTCAAAATAATGAATCAAGAACCGGAATATGATGAAGAAGAGGCTTTTAGGGAAATAAACCGAGAATTAGAACAATTCGAGAATAAGACTAAGCCAAACTTAAACGAAACAGAACTCGTCAACTTGGGTAATGATGAAGAGGTTCGAGAAACCATGATAAGCGTCCACATTGATGAAAGAACTAGGGACGCTTTGATTCAACTTCTATTTGATTCAAAGACGTGTTTGCTTGGTCCTATGAAGACATGCCTGGATTGAGTGTGGATTTGGTGGTACATAAATTGCCGACCTATCTCGGTTATCCACTCGTCCAACAAAAGCAGAGGAAATTTAAAACAGGCATGAGTGACAAAATCAAAGAAGATATCACTAAACAATTAAAAGCTGGAGTGATCTGAGTGGTCCAATGTGTCGACTACTGAGATTTTAATAAAGCAAGCCCTAAAGATAACTTTCCACTACCAAACATACATATCCTGGTTGACAATTGTGCCAAACATGAGGTACACTCTTTCATGGATTGTTATGCTGGATACCACCAGGTATTGATGGATGAAGAAGATGCAGAAAAGACAGCCTTCACTACACCCTGGGGCACCTACTGTTACCGAGTCATGCCGTTCGGTCTAAAGAACGCTGGGGCAACGTATATGAGGGCCATGACCACCATTTTCCACGACATGATGCATCAGGAGATCCGGCCAAGTGTGCCTTCGGAGTTACGTCTGGGAATTTACTGGGGTTTATAGTCAGCCGACGGGGCATTGAGCTGGACCCGACAAAGATAAAATCTATTCGGGATCTCCCACCTCCAAGAACCAAGAAGGAGGTCATGAGTCTGCCGGGTAGGTTGAATTACAGCAGCAGATTCATCACTCAGTTGACATCCACTTGTGAGCCTATATTCAAGCTGTTGAAGAAAGATGCAACCATCAAATGGACAGACGAATGCCAGAACGCTTGCGACAAGATCAAAGAATATCTGTCGAACCCGCCGGTGCTAGTCCCACCAGAACCAGGAAGACCTTTGTTCTTATACCTAACAATGTTAGAAAATTCCTTCGGGTGTGTTCTCGGGCAACATGACGCAACCGGGAAGAAAGAACATGCCATATACTACTTGAGCAAGAAGTTCACGAACTACGAAGCGAAGTATACGTTGTTGGAAAGAACTTGTTGCGCTCTAACTTGGGTCGCTCAGAAGCTCCGACATTATTTGTTGTCTTATACCACCTACCTCATCACTAGGGTGGATCCATTAAAGTACATATTGCAAAAGCCAATGCCCACCGAGAGATTAGCAAAGTGGCAGATTTTGCTCACCGAATTCGAATAGTCTATGTCATTCGCACGACAATGAAATCCCAGGCCTTGGCAGATCACTTGGAAGAAAATTCTGTCGATGACAACTACTAACCTCTAAGTACTTACTTCCCAGACGAGGAGGTAAATTCAGTCGAGATAACTTCCGAGGACACCATCACTTGGAAGATGTTCTTTGACGGAGATGTAAATGCAAAAGGTGTTGGGATTGGGGCAATCTTGATTTCACCCACGGGACAACACTATCCCGCCGCGGCCCGCCTTCAGTTTTTCTGTACAAACAATGCTACCGAATATGAAGCTTGTTTAATGGGTATGAACATGGCTATTGACATGGATGTAGAAGAGTTATTGATCATGGGGGATTCAGATTTGATCATCAAACAGGTTCAGGGAGAATGGGAAACTCGAGATGTTAAGCTTCTTCCATACAAACAACATGTGGAAGATCTTAGCAAACGATTCAAAGTTGTCGAGTTCAGATATATTCCTCGATGCCACAACGAGTTAGCCGATGCACTAGCTACCCTAGCTGCGATGCTGCCATATCCGGGTAATGTTCACATCGACCCCTTGGAAATTCAAATCAAGGAAAGGCATGGATATTACAACACGGTCGAAGTAGATCCCGATATCCAACCATGGTATCACGATATCAAAAGATTCTTGAAAACAAAAGAATATCCAGAGCAGGCCAATGGGGACCAAAAGAGAACCATCCGAAGACTCGCCATCAGTTTCTTCCTAAGTGGGGAAGTACTATATAAGAGGACTCCCGATCTGAATCTATTAAGTGTGTAGATACCAAAGAAGCCGAAAAGATTATGAACGAGGTGCATTCAGGAGTATGCGGTCCCCGTATGAACGGATACGTCCTCGCAAAGAAAATCTTGTGGGCCGGGTATTATTGGATGGCCATGGAGAAAGATTGTGTTAGATTTGTCCGGAAATGCCATAAGTGTCAAATACACGGCGATTTGATTCATGCACCACCATCAGAATTACATCCTATGTCAGCACCCTGGCCGTTTGTTGCTTAGGGAATGGATGTCATCGGGCCGATCGAGCCAAGGGCCTCAAACGGGCATAGATTTATTTTGGTCGCTATCGACTATTTCACAAAATGGGTCGAGGCAGTCACATTCAAAGTTGTCACCAAGAAAGCAGTGGTGGATTTCGTGCACTCTAATATCATCTGTCGTTTTGGTATCCCAAAGACTATCATTACCGACAATGTCGCGAATCTAAATAGTAACTTGATGAGGGAGGTATGTGAACAGTTCCAAGTCACACACCGCAATTCCACCCCTTACCGGCCCAAAGCCAATGGCGCCGTTGAAGCAGCAAACAAAAATATTAAGAAAATTCTCAGGAAAATGATTCAAACTTCCAGGCAATGGCACGAGAAATTGCCTTTTCCATTACTGGGATATCGCACGACAGTGCGCACGTCGGTTGGAGCTACTCCTTATCTATTGGTTTATGGTACTGAAGCCGTAATACCCACAGAAGTTGAAATTCCCTCCCTTCAGATTATTGTCGAAGCAGAAATTGAGAATGATGAATGGGTCAAAACCCGATTGGAGCAATTAACTCTGATTGACAAGAAAAGGATGGTCGCAGTTTGCCACGGGAAATTGTGCCAACAAAGAATGGCCCGCGCCTACAACAAGAAAGTGCGGCCTAGGAACTTTGAAGTAGGGCAACTTGTTTGAAGACGTATCCTCCCACACCACGAAGAGGCGAAAGGAAATTTCGCCCCGAATTGGAAAGGTCCATACATCATAAGGAAATTGCTTCCAAAAGGAGCATTGTACTAGGGAGACATCGAAGGAAATGACCCCGAAACGGCTGTCAATGCAGATGCAGTCAAAAGGTATTATGTTTGACCTTTTCATGATGACGATACTGATGATCGAAATGACGAAGGTTTTTCATTCATGTTACCCCAAACACTATCATTTTTGTAGCCCTTTGAGCCGGTTACTCTTCTTTGACTACCCTCCTTGAAACTTGAAGAAAAAAGAAGAAAAGAAAAAAAAAGGAAGGGAAAAATCAAAAAAAAAAAAGAAAGGAAAAAATCAAAAGCAAAACGAAAAAAAAAATCAAAACAAAACATTTTCCTGAACTACGTCTGACTTGATTCCGAAAGGATACGTAGGAAGCCTCTCCCTGGGGTTCAGTCACACCAAAATAAAAATCCACATTTCCCCCAAGAGTTTAAGCTAGGGCAAGTGTTGAGATTCAACAATGATTCACTTGACAGTTCCAAGTTTGTAATTCAATACAAATTCTTTTTACCCCAAATCCTATTCAAGTCCTTCCGATCGATCGACAAAGAAAATCCAGAATGGGAAGATACATCTATCTGGACCCCATACAAGCAATGAGAGAAATTAAAATGGGAGAGTCTTATCGGTGAAAACCCACACGGGCACCATAAGGCGACGGTGAGTAGAGAAATTAAAAATGAGAGAGTCTTGTTAGTGAAAACTCGCAAAGAGCACTACAGGGCGATGGCGAGAAGAGAAAATGAGAGAGGTTAGCTGGTGAAAACCCGAAAAGGGCACTACTAATCGAAAAGAGGATGATTGGGCACTAATATCGACATGGTCTGGGGTAAGGTTTCTCAACCTCGAGTTAAAAGTCGTGACGAATTTCTGAGAGTCAGATGGTTTATATAGATCAAGAATCCAGTCCAAGACGCATGTCATGTTCATTGAAAGCCGCGTACACGCCAGATAAGCCTTTCTTCTCTTCCCCGAAAGGGATATTTCTTGTCAAAATTCATTATCTTAGTTTCTTTGTTATTCTCTTTCGATCCCTTTCAATCTGACTCTGTTTCTAAGGTATAACAAAGAAAGTATGGCAATACTGATTTATAGGGTTCTCGTTTGACGCAAGCCAACATGCAAAGGGCACCGAGCCTCATCAGGGGCATCAAGTCGATCCCGACCAGCCGCAATGGCCGTTGCTTTAAACACAACTCTAGAAAGGAGAAGATCAAATCGAAATGCCTATAAAGGCAATTGAAGTGAAAGGTTAAGTCCCACATGGCTAAACCCCCCCCCCCCCTCCTCGGCAAAGTTTGAAAAGCCAAAGCGCGCTAAGTGCTTTTAATTAAGGATGGGGAAAAATCAGAAATGAAAGGCCAATGAAGGCAAAAATAAAGTTGGAAGGGTTAAATCCCACACGACTAACCATCGCAACGGAATTCGAGGGGCCCAAAAATTCTCCCCGATGCTCTAGAAATCCAAAAGGAAAACAAGTTAAAGGCCTACAAAGGCAGAATAAAGTTGAAATGTTGGGTCCCACGTGACCGATCACCACAAAAAAGCCGGAAAGACAAGGTCCCCAGATCTGGAAACGAAACCCAATCCCTAGCAAGAAAGCAAACAGGCGGTTGAGATCTTCGTCAACATAGACGAGATTAAACAGTTGAAATAATCAAGGCTGCAAAACCAACCACTGTTTCAAACTAACAAATTTCTCTTTGTTGAAATAAGAAACAGATGCCACTCAAAAGCAACTATGCAAAAAGCAGGTGCAACCAAGAGAAAAGGCGCAACAGCTAAAAGCAGCTCTGCAACAACAAATCCAAAAAGGAAGTTTTCTCCAAAATCCTTTCCCGCATTCATTCAAAAAAAAGTGTTGAAAACAGCTCAAATCTGAAGTGGTATAGGGTCTCCAGAACCTAGCTACACCTTTTTTGACATGGGAGTACACGCTCCCTAGTCGATGCCAATTAAGGGTATACATTCCCTAATTGATGTTTTCTTTTACAATTAAGGGTATACATTCCCTAATTGATATTTTTCATTAAGGGTATATATCCCCTAATTGATGCTTTCTTTTCCAATTAAGGGTATACATTCCCTAATTGATGATTTTCTTTTCCAATTAAGGGTATACATTCCCTAATTATTGCTTTCTTTTCCAATTAAGGATATACATTCCCTAATTACCGCTTTCTTTTCCAATTAAGGGTATACATTCCCTAATTGATTTCTTTTTCCCGACATAGGGTGCACGTGCTCCCTAGTCGATGCCAATTAAGGGTATACATTCCCTAACTGATGATTTCCTTTCCAATTAAGGATATACATTCCCTAATTGATGATTTCCTTTCCAATTAAGGATATACATTCCCTAATTACCGCTTTCTTTTCCAATGAAGGGTATACATTCCCTAACTAATGATTTCCTTTCCAATTAAAGGTATACATTCCCTAATTGATGTTTTATTTTCCAATTAAGGGTATACATTCCCTAATTGATGTTCTGCTTTTCCAATTAAGGGTATACAGTGCCTAATTGATATCCTGCTTTTCCAATTAAGGGTATACATTCCCTAATTGATGTCCTGCTTTTCCAATTAAGGGTATACATTCCCTAATTGTTGCTTCTTTTCCAATTAAGGGTATACATTCCCTAATTGATTTTCTTTTCCCGGCATGGGTGCACACACTCCCTGATCGATGCCCATTAAGGGTATACATTCCCTAGTTGATTATTCCTTTTCCAAATTAAAGGTATTCATTCCCTAATTGATTTATTTTCCAACATAGGGTATACAACCCCTAGTTGATAGTTCCTTTTCCGACATAGGGTGTACAATCCCTAGTGGATTTTCCTTTTGCAACATAGGGTCTCCAGCCCCTAGTTGATCTTGCTTTGAGATGCAGGGTATCCACTCCCTAGTCTGCAATAACTCCGGTTGCACTGTTCCCGACTTTTCACCGCTTTCAATAACAAGATAGTGTAGATTTCCTTACAATCACTCACGAAATTTTCCTAGTGAAAACTGGGGCAAAAAATTCCGTTCGTTTGTTTTGATTTTTGTGCAGATTACATTTTTTAGGACCTTGGAACTCGAGACGACCAAAAGAAGAAGTTTCGGTCCAAAACAATAAAACAAAAGGGAAAGAGAAGATTGAACCCAAAGTGCAGAAACGGGAAAATGATGGACTATTCAGGACGATATTGAAGTCATTCGTTCGGTATATCCTGCCTTGACCGAGAAACAACAAGACGAAACCAGCACTTGCGGCTAACAAGTATCAAGATTCAGGTCAGAGTCAGCAAACGATCAAGACTCAAGACCAAGTCTGAGATAGGAATCTTGTAACTTAGCAGCTGATAGGTTTAGTTAGTCTTTCATTTTGTACTTGGGTGTAATAAGGAGATCAGCAGTAGTAACAGCAGCAACCGCAGTGAAACCACAGTTACTCGGTAGTCCCAGCTACCAAAACTTCCAGAACTACACTGACCCGATTCCTTTATAGCAAAGGATAGGTAGGCAACCTTTGAAGCAGGGTTCGGTCAAGCTTTTCCAAAATGCTTCACAATGGAACATATGAATGGGTAAAAGTCGTTTACTGCTGCTCACTTTGTCTTTGCCCGAAAACTCTTCGTGTTTCCGAGCAAAGAGGGGCAGCTGTGAGCACGTGATTTTTACTCGCCATATCATCCTATAAAAATCTCAATAAATTAATTGATTTCATAAATTTTTAGTGTTACTTGAGAATTATTTTTGCATTACATAATCATAATTCATTTTTTAAAATTATTAAGGTTGCATAATTAGGTACATCATTATTATCAAGGAATTACACATTTATCATGGATAATTATATAAATTAAATAACAAACGGGTAATGATTATTTGATGTAATATGGTTTTGATAACTAATTGCTCAAAATTAATCATTTTTATGGATTTAATTAGGAGCATTAAAATTAATTAATCTGCGAACAAACAAATTAAGTTAGAATTAAATACTACAGCTTCTCTTAAAGTGTTAATTTAATTAAGGTTTTAATTAACTAGCTTATTCAAGCCTAAAATCAGACATGGGCCAAGAAGTACCCAGGCCCAAAACATTTCTCTACACCACCCCACCTGCCCAGCCCAAATTCCCCCCTCACCCGGCCAGTCCCCAAACCCCAAAATGACCCTGTTTAATTCACCCTCCATCCCAGCCGTTGGATCCTTTAGATCCAACGGTCCTAAACTAACCACTCATTAAGTATATAACTGTTCCAAATACCCCCACCCCCTCATTTGCCTAAGTCTAATACCCTATCCCCTCTTCATCTCTCTCCATTCTCCCTTTAGAGACCAGCCGTCCCCACCACCGACCATCGTAGTTCCACCACTTGACCACCGTAGTTCCACCGTCCCTCCGCCGGCCGAAAATCGCCTCCGGCGGCGGAGCTTCTCCAATCGGCCCCAAATTTCTCCCAGAGGATCTCCTTCCTCTCCCCAACCTCATCCCACCATTAGTTTCCCCAAAAGATTACCCAAAAACTTTTAAATCCAAATCTGAAAATCAGAGTCTAGGGTTTTTCTTATACAAGTCGATTTCAAGACAACTAATGACTCAAACCTAGATGAGTCAATAGCTCTTGACGAGAGCTATTGATTCATGTGGGTTTGGACTATTTCCAAGCCCGCCGGAATCCGGTCAAAATTCCGGCAAGTCACTGGAACCCGTCCGAACCTGTTCTAATCGACTGGTAATTCTCAAAACCTCCCTTCTATATATGTGAGCATGTTCATAGGTTTAGTTTTCTGATTTGGTTCCTTCCTCGAACAAGCACTGATTTAGGTGATTCAATTAGCCTAAGTGTCATTTTCCTTATTTGTTTACTGCTCCTTAGTTTAGTTTAAGGTGATAATCATGTTTACCTAAATTCAAATCTTGATTAGGGTTTTACATGTTTTATTAAGTTGTTTATGTTTCGGAATCAGTTGTTAGTTTACTGTCTCATGGATGATTTTCACCCAATTGTTAGATGAATGGGCTAGCTAATTGAATTTAGGGTCGTTTGCCAATTTTGCATGATATAATTGATTTGTTTAAATGTTGATTTTGTTCTATTATGATTATTCTCCCTTGCACAAGTTTGTTGCTAACAAATTTAGCATTGAATTTGCATAAATGATAGTTTAGAATGATTTTATCCCAACTAATTCGTTTCGGATTCCTTGATTTGTCTAATTTTTAAAATTGTAATCTTTGTATACTTGTTTCTATCTTAGTCTGTTGGCCCCTAAGATAATCAACCTAGGTTCATATACCCTTTTGTTTAAACATTAAAGTTAGTCCCTAATCTTGTCAGATGAACCTTGAATTAGTAGTTGTAGTTGGCTAATGAATTCCAATTTGGTACTAACCTTTATAATCCCCTGACTAGACTTCTAATTCCATTAAGGGTTTAGTTCTTAATATAAATTACTAAGTTAAAATTAGCCAACACCTAGTCAACCTCTTAAACCAGTCTAAAATCAGTGGGGATTAAGCCCCTTAATTAATCAAGTCTAACAACTTAGTTATTTTTATTAATTAATCTAAGACAAACTAGTTTGGATCAATTGTGCATTTGATTAACTAAGTTTAAAAATAATTGATTCACTTAGTTTCACCTTTAAATAATTCCAACTTCTTCAACCTAGGAGTTAACTTAGGTAGCCTTTTAAGTAATTAACTGAAAATCTTTCCAAGATAGCTAGTTTAGGGTTAGTTAACTAAAATAAACCGTTTAACCTAGGCTTAATATCTCTGAGTTTAGTAATTGACTGGACTAAATCAGTTAACTTAATTTAAGGAGTTAAATTGATTGACCTACTTTAATTAATTAACTTAAACATAGGTAATTAGTATAAAACTAACTCTAGGCATTTAATCAATTAACCTTTAATTAGTTAACTTACGCATAGTTAAACATAACTAGTAGTTAACAATAGTAAGCTAACTAGAGTTAATTAACTAAACCCAAGTAAGTAACCCTGGTTATCTAATGGTAAATATAGGGACTTCAAGGGGTATATCAGGTAATGTATATTAGGAAATCAGATTTATAAGTGTAAAAAGGGTCTTTTAAAAGGGAAGAATGTTCTAGAATAGGGGGCAGTTGTCCCAAAAGATAAGATTGACAGCTGCCTTATGTACTATTTGGTAGTATTTTCAGATTTAGATAAGGAATATTCCCAAAGGGTATCCCATTCCTAAATACCCTATAAATAGATCTGCTCCCCTTAGTCTAAAAAAAGACTTTTTTACACTCTGAAAGTTTCCTCTGCAGCCTGAAAATTACTTTCTTAAATGCTGAATACTAGAAAACAAAGGAAGAAAAAATCTAATTTCTCTTGAACTAAAATTCATCAGTAGATTGTCTGGTTCTGAGCTTTCATCCTCCTTGGGTGTTCTGATTTTTGAAGATTTTAAGTATTTACATTCAAAACTCCCGGGTTATCTTCTTGCTGAAACTATTTTTGGTCTCTGGGGTTTGCTCATTGTTGCTGCTGAATTCTCTTCCTTCTTGCTGATTTTTTGTGCATACTTGACCTTTATTTGGTCAAGTCTTTGCTGTTTTTCTCTTTAAAGGTATGTAACAACGAACTTTATAATAAATTATTGAATCCGGAACTTGTATTAAAATTGTTAGTTCATGTTGTGTTTTCTTCAAGAATGTGTGAATCTGAATTTTCTTCTCCTCCATGCTTGATGTAAAAACTAAAGCAAGGTTACTATTATCTGAGTATATGTATGCAACTCTTGGAATCTGCTTGGTTATTTGCTGAGTTTCTGTAATACGTTTAGCATTTGGTAGTTTGATGTTGGTTTCATATGTGTTTAGCATGTTAGAGTGATTCACACTAGGGTAGATGAGTTTAATTCCTTAATAATCAAACTCACCCCATGATGAGTGCAAAAATATCAGTATGTTGGCTGAAGTTTACCCTTCAAAAGGGGTATAAAGTGATTAGTTAAGAAGGGCATTAGAGTGAAGAATCTGAACCCTTGAATGGTCAGATTCATCCTCTAAAAATGCCTAGATAAGCAAAGTTGATATAGAGTTTAGAATTATGTTAATATTAGTACTAGGGTAGATGAATCTGACTCTTCAATGGTCAGATTCACCCTATAACAGTGCACAAACGGTAGTTTAGCTTGCTGAAAATTATCCTTCAAAGGATATAAAATGGAAAATTAAGAAGAGCCTCAAGGAAGCGAATTCAAACTCACAAAATAGTCGGATTCACTCCTCAAAGTGCCAAGAGTGGTCAAAAGATTTGACTAAACATTAGCTTGGATGAGTATGACTATCAATAGTCTCAACAAAATAGCCTCAGTGGATTTAAACCTGACTCTTCTCCATAGTCAGATTCATCCCAAATGAATAAAAGAACTATGTTCAGTAGTGTTTGAAACCGCATCAAAGGCAAAGTGAATATGATCTTTTCATGGTCAAAATTCCTTCCATAATGATACATAAAATCCTTTGGTTAGAGATTTACAGGGGATGCTATTAAGATTAACCAAAGAGATGTCTAGCACAAGCAGTAATTTTGAGCTCTTATTTAGCTCATGAGTAGTTTTGTATTTCTCAGAACTGTAATAGACGTTATCAGTATAAAGCAGTGCTAAAAATATAAATTTGATCCAATGGTCAAATTTATCCCAACTAAAAGTTGCTCAAAATGTTTATGAGCGATGATCTAGTTTCAAAATAGCATCCAGAGAATTGGACCTGACCCTTCCCCAATGGGAATATCCATTCTCTATTGATGCATAAAAGATCCATCTTGTTCGAGACTCAATGTTAACTGCAGGTCCGCATAGAGGCAACCATTATCTTTTAATTAGTTAGTTCTTAGTATTCTGTTAGAAATCTCTTTCATAGTACAAGTGATGTAACAGTAAGCTTATCAGACCATGCACACATTTATTTTGGTGTTATAATAAATTGGACTGGACGTTATGAATTCAATCCTCATTTCACTTTCTTCCTATTAACGTGACAGCCCATGAAGTTAATTATATTTTCCTGTAACTATAAACATTCATGTCTTATTTTTCTGTTAAAATATCCATGTAATAGGGCATACGATGATTAATACTTAATTGAAATTTGAAAACATCTTCTCATTCTGCATTTCAATTTGTGTAACTTATCTCAGACCTGTGGTATACGTGAATATTACGTTCCAAAACAACATCGTTTAATGGCTAAAAAGATAGTAATTATCCAAATCTGATTATGACGTTTACATTAAGGTTGGTGGGTAACTGTTTCTGCTAGTATCTTCGATTAGTCATGCTTGGCTAAATTTTCTAAATTGCCTTTCCTACGAACTAGCCACAATTAGGATTGGCCAAAAGAGTTGAAACAATTTGGGGCTAAAATTGGCCATAGTCCAAAATACGCTATCTTTAGATTAATGAAATTCACTTCTAGGCAATCCTTTAGGAAGAACCATACCTTTAGCTTGAAATTTGATAGAGAATCGAATGTTATCCCAAAATTACCAGAATCTACACTCGGGAGTGGCAACTCGTGCCTGCGACCTCCAACTCTAAATAATTAATAAAAATGCGCATAGCAACCACGGGTGCATTTCATGTGACGTGTTTGCCATGTGTTAAAAAATAACAAGTGCACGCCATCGTGACTTGTCTAAAAATAAATCCATAAACGTCCTAATTGATCTTGAAACTAAAATGCTCCTTCAAATAGAAAACATGAAGAATAACCGAACATCGCCTCAAATAGGCATTATAAAACCGTCTGGATAATAATCTTGACTACGTAACTTACACTCGGGTGCGACAACTCATGTCCCTGTTTCCAAATTCAAATTATAATAAAATCACGTGTTGCGATTACGGGTGCATTTCATGTGGCGTAATTGTAATACGTTCAAAAACATAACAAGTGCACGTTCTCGTGACTTGTTTTCAAGATAAATCCATACTTATCAAAAGCGGCTAAATTTCAAAGAGTATTAAATATAGGCTAAAACACGTAAATAATCGGATAATTTAGGCCAAATGATAATAGTTTAAGCGACCGTGCTAGAACCACGGAACTCGGGAATGCCTAACACCTTCTCCCGGGTTAACAGAATTCCTTACTCGGATTTCTGGTCGCAGACAAATCAAAACAGAGCCAAATCTTCCTCGGTGCGGGATTTTTAAAACAAAACGGAGTCCCGGAGCATCGTCAAAAATCCGGGTGGCGACTCTGAAAATAAAAATAAATCCCAAATACGAATAATGTCACTTTAATTGGAAAAACTCCCCTATTTACCCCTTCATTAATCCCGGGGTAGTGGAAAAAGGAGGTGTGACAGTATGTCCAAACACATTTTCATCTTCAAGCCAAACTTTACCCAAAATAATTTTTTAAAATAAATTTGAAAATTTATGGCCAAACGCTAGCTTACACTCTGATTGTTTCTCTATTTGAACTCACTATTATACTTTTACCTTAATTTCGAAGTAAATTTACTTTTTTACTAACAGATTATAATTTATTATTCTATTGTTAGCAAAGTAAACGTAAGATATAGGACTATATCCCTATCATATTTGTATAGATGCCTACTGATTTCTTAGCATTGAATTAAAATATAAACCTTTTTTTTTTTTGTTATAAACAGTGGAATAGCTTAACTTCCAACACAAGCAGAGATCTCTGGATTTTCTCTCATACTTGAGAAAATGATCAAAATGGCCCTTAATGTATAGGGATTGGAATATTTTGATCCTTATGTATTCCACATAACAGAAATAGTCCTAAATATATATGAAAAGTTGATAGTTTTGTCCTTTAATCTAGAACTAACAGTAAATATAAAAAACTCGTATTAAGCATTTTTTTTTCCTGTGCGGTAGTAGAAACAGAAATCAAATATAAATTAGAGTAAATTTACGAAGGAATTTACAGATACACGTATCCCGTGATCTGTTTTTCCTTCTCTCGTTTCACTTTCGACACGTAATTATTATCTTCTGTTGTTGCTTTAAACTTAGTACGCAGTTTGGATATGTATTCCAAAAAAAAAAAAAATTGGCATTTGAAATTTTATTAGAATTTCAATTGGAAATGAAGTTGTGTTTGGTTAAAATATTTACAACATATTTGGATGTCTTTTTTTTAAAATCATGAAACATGATTTACACCCCACCAACAACAACAACAAACCCAGTTTGATCCCAACATGTGGTGTCTGGGGAGGGTAGTCTGTACGCAGACCTTACCCCTACCTTATGCAGGTAGAGAAGCTGTTTCCAATAGACCCTCGGCTCAGGAAGGGCAAGAAGAAGAAGAGGGAAGCAAAGAGGGAAGAAAGATGAAAAGAAAAAAAAATCACATACCGTAATAAAGGATAAAAAATATGCAATAATAGCAACAGGGAATACAATACCTTAGCCGAACAAAACCACATACCGTAATAAAAATCTAAGAATATGAAGGAAAATGCATGCTACTAAGCCTATCAGTGAACACTATAAACTACCTACTAACCTTCTACCTTAATCCTTGACCTCCACACCCTCCTATCAAGTGTCATGTCCTCAGTAAGATGAAGCAGCGTCATGTCCTGCCTAATCACTTCTCCCCAGTACTTCTTAGGCCTACCTCGACCCCTTCTCAAACTCTCCATGGCCAACCTCTCACACCTCCTAACATGGGCATCAATGTTTCTTCTCCTAACATGTCCGAACCATCTCAGTCGCGACTCCCGCATCTTGTCCTCCACGGAGGCTACTCCCACTCTGTCCCGGATAGCTTCATTCTTGATCCTATATCACCTGGTACACCCAAACATCCATATCAACATCCGCATTTCTGCTACTCTCATCTTCTACATGTGGGAGTTCTTGACTGGCCAACACTCAGCCCCATACAGCATAGCGGGTGAACCACCACTCGATAAAACTTACCCTTAATTCTTAACGGCACATTCCTATCACATAGAACACCGGAAGCGAGCCTCCACTTCAACCACCCCGCTCCGATGTGATGTGTGACATCTTCGTCAATCTCCCCGTTACCTTAGATAATAGACCCGGGATAACTTGAGCATCAAGCTTAACCTCTACGTATGCATCATGGGTCTCACTGAATTTACACTCCAAGTATCCTGTCTTGGTTCTACTCAGTTTAAAACCTTTAGAATCCAAGGTATGTTTCCAAAACTCCAACCTCGCGTTAACTTCGCTACGTGTCTCGTCAATCAACACTATATCATCGGCAAATAGCATGCACCAAGGCACCTCCCCTTGGATGTGGCGCGACAGTACATCCATCGCCAAGGCAAACAAAAATGGGCTAAGAGCTGATCCTTGGTGCAACCCCATCACCACAGGAAAATGGTCTTAGTCGCCACCCACAGTCCTCACTCGAGTCTTAGCATCATCATACATATCCTTAATCACCCTAATGTACGCTACCGGAACGCCGCTAACCTCCAAACACCTCCACAGGACCTCCCTCGGAACTTTATCGTATGCCTTCTTAAGGTCAATAAACACCATATGCAAATCATTCTTCCTTTACCTGTACTGCTCCACTGATTTCCTTACCTGATGAATCGCTTCCGTAGTCGAACGCCATGGCATGAATCCAAACTGATTCTCGGAAACAGACACGCACCTCCTCACCCTGGCCTCCACCACTCTCTCCCAAACTTTCATAGTGTGACTCAATAACTTGATACCCGTATAATTGTTGCAATTTTTGATATCACCCTTGTTCTTGTAAAGCGGAACCATTGTACTCCACCTATATTCTTCGGGCATCTTCTTTGCCTTAAAAATAACATTAAACAGCCTAGTGAGCCACTCCAAACTTGCCCGCCCCGCGCTCTTAATTCCACCGGGATTTTGTCTGGCCCCATCGCTCTACCCCTGCACATCTTACGCATTGCTCCTTCCACCTCATCTACTGAAATCCACTTACAGTACCCAAAATCCCGCCGACTCTCAGAGTGCTCCAACTCACCCAACACAATGCATTTATCCCCCTCCTCATTCAACAGTTTATGAAAGTATGTCTGCCATCTTCTCCTAATGAGTGTCTCGTCCACTTTACCATCTTCGTCCTTGATGCACTTGACTTGGTCTAAGTCACGGGCTTTCCTCTCCCTCACCTTGGCCAACCGGTACAACCTCTTGTCCCCACCTTTGCCCTTGAGCTCCTCGTACAAACGAGAAAATACTGAGTTCTTAGTCGTTGTAACTGCTAACTATACCTCTTTCTTTGCCTTTATGTAACACTCTCGATAAGTCCTTTTTTCCTCCTCATTTGTACTCTCTACTAGCTTCAAATAAGAAGCCTTCTTATCTTCCACTTTACCTTGAACCTCTTCATTCAACCACCAGTCCCCTTTATGCCCCCCAGGCGAACCCTTCGTGACCCCTAAGACCTCTCTAGCAGCTACCCTAATGCAATCCGCCGTCACGGACCACATACTAGACGCGTCCCCCATACTCATCCAGGCCCTCATAGCCAACAACTTCTCCCCTAACTCCTGAGCTTTGCCCTTGGTCAACTTACCCCACTTGATATTAGGTTGCCTGCACCCCGCCATCTTCCTCCTACTCCTCTTGATCTCCAGGTCCATAACTAGGAGCTTATGATTTATACCCCACAAATTGTAAAAAATGTCAAAACCACCCCAATTTGATTATCCTACTTGAAATAAACAATCAAAATGCTATTGTTTAACTCATATACTGATTTACTGCAACACACATTTTCTAATTCTACTAATACACAGAGAAAGAATTTAAGCCAAAAATAACATGAATATGAACAAGTTATTCTTTAATAACTGCTAGGGTCATTTTATAAATTTTAAAAGTATAGGGTAAACTTTATAAAATAAAAACTAGAAAATTCTCATTTTCAATTGAAAAAGGATTTTCAAGTGAAGTTGAAAATTTCGGTAAGAAATGTATAACCAAACATTATTTTAAAAAAGGAAAAATTTTGTATGTCCAAACGGTCTCTTAGAGTAGTGCCACTAGGATTGCAAAAACTAGCTCTTTTTCAAAGTCGAAACTTAACACAGAGAAGCTCTATATGTAAAGGAAATATTTTGTCCTTTTTAAATTAATAATTTTTTTTCTTCAGTAGGTTCAAATAAAAGAGGCGAAAATTGAACAGATAGAGTTAATAGAAATCTTGAAGATACATGTTAGAGTCAAAACTAGACTGAGGAAACTAGGTGCGAAGAGATGATTATCATGAATTTGTAAATTATTATGGGTAGTTTGGTCGAGGTCGACTAGTGATCAATAGAACAAGTTGACAAGTGGTCAATCACGGCCGAGGTCGAGCAGTGCAGATAGAAGTAAATATTCTCTCTGTTTATTCTTTTAGGGGTTTTTGGGAATATCCCATATAAATAGAATGAGAGATAAGGCAAAAGGCATGTAATATTCTACATGATAAGAACTCTTTTGAAAAACAAGCTCTTTAGATAAATACAAAGAACAACTTTCTAAATAGATTCAACCTTTTTGGATTATCTCTTATCATTTCACCATATCCGAGAAAATATTCAATATTCTCTTATATTCTTGTCATTCATCACTGTCAGAGGAAGGTATCATCCATCTCATTCAATATTGGGTTAATCTTCCTCCTTATGTAAATTTAGTGTCATTTATTGATATCTAATATCCGAGATTTCTAACATATTATTGTATTCGATGCATTTAATATTGGTGCATTAAATATGTCTTGCCATTGTCCACTTCATCTACACTGCTAACCTAAGATATGTAGTTATTAGCTTTAACTAAGATTAACCCCTTTAATAACTAATTAATTAGTTTAACCAAAGATTATTATTTTTTTGTCAAACAATTTGGCGCCGTTTGTGGGGATGTTTTAGTCAAAGTCCTAGTTCATTTCTGATCTAAAAAAACAACAACACAAACCCTGTCTTTTCTTGCGTGCATAGTCTGACATGTCAAGTAATGAAGAAGAAATGATGAAGGCAGTAGCCGATCTTAAGACTAACCTTCTAAGCACCATCAATGAGGCCACTGAAACAGATGATGAGGACGTGACACCAAACGCCTCCCCCTGGCATAGTGGTTCACCATTTCCTCATGGTAGCATCACAACCTCACACGGTAAAGGGGCCTCTACGTCAACAAGAGAAGAGGTGCCACCAGCGGTGAAAAAGTTGCTCGAAGCGTGGTTGACAAACACGCTAACCAGCATCCTCGACAAACCCGCCCAAAGGACGAATAGAGAGAATGTGAGGGTTTACGTCGCACCAGCGACAGACGAGCAGCACAACCCTCTTCGTGTAACAGGTATTACTCACAAAGTTAATAATGCAGGAGACGACACCCTCACAACCATTTTGAGGAAGATGGAGGAGATGGAGAACGAAAATAAAATGCTCCGAGACAAAATGAAAGAGCACCAAGAAAGGGTAGAAAAAATACCAAGCGCCCCAAAACGCTTACCAAAAAGGGACGCCAGCCAGTTCATTGAGCAGCCAAGTGATGAAGTTGCACCACACACCATACCTAACACCTTCAAAATGTCGTCGTACCTGAAAATATGTGACAGTACGACGGACCTTGAGGATCATATGACTCACTATGTCACCGCATTAAAAGGCAAAGACCTCGCCAATGAACAAATGGCTTCCGTATTGCTGAAAAGGTTTGGTGAAACCCTCACCGGGGGAACACTAACTTGGTATTCACAGCTACTTGCGCGCTCCATAGAGACGTTCGAGGAAATGTCCGACAAGTTTGTAACTGCCCATGTCGGAGCTAAGAAAGCATATGCGAGAGTGAATGACATATTTGCCACTAAACAGTTACTCGGTGAAGGGCTAAGAGACTTCCTCTCTCGATTCAACCATGTTAGGATGACCTTAGCAAATGTATCAGAAGGAATGGCAATAAAAAAATTTCAGAATGGGTTAAACAGGAGCGGTTCAAGGGCGACCAGAAAATTGTTGAGCCGACTCATGACATATCCCCCGGCCACTTGGGATGACATACACAACACCTATTGCGCCGAAGTACGAGCTGACGAAGACAACCTCAACGGGACAACTCAACGGTTGACCTCGGTGCAAATGGAATCAACGAAAGACCAGAGAAATGACAACAGAAGAGACCATGCAGGCCCGCGACCCAACCGTGAAAGACATCAACCGTACGTTAGAGTCGTCATCATACCGCCTCCTAGTAACGATGACGGCCCATCTAGGCCGCAAATAAGGACTCACCGAAGCGAGAGAGGTATGCCTCCCTTACTATCTGCTCACAATTTTTGTGTTTCTCCCTGAGAAATAGTCTATGCCCTGGAGAAGCTCGACCCAAAAGTGAAGTGGCCGCAAAAGATGAGGTCCGACCCGAACACCAGAAAGTCAAACGCCCTTTGTGAATTCCACCACAAACGGGGTCAAAAAACCGAGGACTGCATTCCTCGAAGGCACGAGGTCGTGAATATGCTTCACCAAGGACATTTGAGAGAACTTTTAAGTGATCGAAGAAGGGCGAACTTTGCTCGAGGACGCGAACAACATCATGGTCCACCAAAACCGCCTTCTCCAACTCGAACTATTCGAATGATCATTAGGACGACGCGTCAATCAACATCATAAAATTCACGACCACCCACAAGCTGAAATGATCAACCACTCATGAACAACATGACAAACTCGAAGAAAGTATCATCTTCGATAAGTGAGATACCCACTGTTTGGTTTTTCCTCACTATGACGCTCTTGTTAATACTTTACGCATCTTAGATACAGATGTGAAAAGTATTATGGTTGATGATGGAAATGGCGCGTGCATTATCCCACCCTTGAGTGCTTGCACAAGTGAAGCTCGAGGATAAGATAGTGTCACGCTGCATCACACTAACGGGTCTTAATAATGTAGTTGAGCAGACATTTGGAGAAATCATGCTACCCGTCCTGGCTTGTGGCGTCACTTTGGAGACCACGTTCCACATCATAGATCAAGACACGGCATATAACGCCATCATAGGTCGGCCTTGAATACACGCCATGAAAGTCGTCCCCCCCAACTTATACCAAGTCATCATATTTCCCACCCCTTGGGGTGTATTCAACATCCGAGGAGAGAAACACACTTCCCAAGAATGCTATCGCATCACCCAAGATTGAAAATACACACAACAAATGACGGGAAAATCCAACGGATTATAGAGGCCACAGGATCAACCTTAGAAGATCTCGACCCCATACTGCTCGACAAAGATGACCACAGCAAAAAGGCCTACATCGGCCACAAACTTCAGCAACCGAGTAAATTCCATCAAATTTTAGCTAACAACGCAGACTTGTTTACCTTTTCCCATGCAAATATGCCGGGCATCCCGAAAGAAATAGCGACACACAAGTTTAATGTCGACCCATTTTACCCCCCACTATGACAAGTTAGGCAGAAATTCAATTCCGTAATAAATGACGCGGTCCGCGAGGAGGTTGAATAACTACTGGAAAATGGCTTTATTAGAGAAACAAAGTACCCCTAATGGGTCGCCAATGTGGTCATGGTGAAAAAGAAGCACAGAAAATGGCGAATGTGCGTGGACTTCACGGGTCTGAACAAAGCATGCGCGAAAGATTCATTCCCACTGTCTCATATTGTCCAGCTCATTGACACAAATGCCCAACACGAGCTATTAAGCTTCTTAGACGCCTACTCAGGCTACAACCAGATCCTCATGGAGGAGGAAGACCAGGAAAAGACCACCTTCATCACCTACCAGGGGACGTAGTGTTACAGGGTGATTCCTTACGGACTGAAAAATGCAGTGGCAACATATCAGAGGTTGGTGACAAAAATGTTCAAAGGCCAACTCGGCAAAACCATGGAGGTCTACATCGACGATACGTTGGTCAAGTCAAAAAGGAAAGAGGATCACATAAACCACTTGAAAGAAGCCTTCGACATACTCAGGCGATATGGTATTAAATTGAACCCCGAAAAGTGCATCATCGGCGTATCCTCAAGGAAGTTCATTGGCTTCTTAGTATCACAACGAGGCATCAAGGTCAACCCGGACCAAATCAAAGCTATAGAGGGAATACCAGAGAACTTAACCAGTATGAAACAAGTGTAGAAGCTGACCGGTCATATAGGCGCCCTATCAAGATTCATCTCACGGTCCTTTGACAAATGCCACAAATTTTTTGGCGTACTCAAGAAGGACAATGGACTCCAATGAAACTCCAGGTGCGTCAACGCCTTGAAAGAGTTAAAGGCGTACTTATCTTCACTCCACTTCTTGCTAAAGTAGAACCCGAAGAACGCCTCCTTATTTATCTGGCCGTGTCCGATGTGGCGCTGAGTGCGGTCTTGGTCCGAGAAAACAAAGGTACGCAATCTCCCATCTACTATATCAGTAAAACCTTGGTTGATGGCGCGATGAGGTATCCGCACCTTGAGAAGCTCGCACTGGCTTTGGTCATAGCCTCACGAAAACTTAGACCCTACTTCCAGTACCACCCCATCTCGTAGACACGACATTTCCCCTGAGGAGCATTCTGTATAAACCCGAACTATCGGGAAAATTGGCCAAAATGGGATATAGAATTGAGCGATCATGATATAACCTTTCAACCACGAACGACGATAAAGTTGCAAGTCTCGCCGACTTCGTCACCGACTTCAGCACAAAAATAATGCCTGAAGCTGAAAAGGAAGACCACCCATACTTCCCCCAATATACAAGACCTATGGGTTTTGTATACCGATGGAGCCTCTTACGCGTCGGGGTCTGGGCTGGAACTCGTGCTCGAGGTCCCAACAGGAGAAGTAATTTCCCAGTCCATAAGATGCCCGGATATGACTAACAACAAGGCCAAGTATGAGGCCGTGCTTGTAGGACTAAGGTTAGCACTCAAGTACAGCACGAAACGAGTCATCCTACGTTGCGGCTCTCAGTTCATCGTCAATCAAGTCGTAGGGACATTCCAAATCAAGTAACAAAGACTACAAAAATATAAGGTCGAAATTTACAAGCTATTACCCGAATTCGAAGAATACCAGCTCGACCAAATCCCTCGAGCGCAAAATATCGAAGCAGATGACCTTGCCAAACTAGTAGTAGCCATTAAAAGCATAACAGGAGAAGGGAATGTGGTCGCTCTCCTCCACACATTGATCGATCAAATTGAGGTACAAACTATAAACCTAACTTGGGACTGGCGCAATCGTATTGTTACATACTTGCAGAACGACGTGCTTCCAGATGAAAAAAAAAGCTTCGAATGCTTGGCGGCCAGGTACAACATCATAAACAAAAACCTGTACAAAAGAACATATGGTGACCCCCTAGAAAAATGTTTAGGTCCAAACCAGACACGACGCGTTCTAGAAGAAGTCCATGAAGGTCACTGCGGATCTCATTCCGGCAATCTAGCTCGTCAGATGCCTCATACAAGCAGGATGCAGGATACTACTGGCCCACCATGAAAATAGAGGTTGCCAACTTCGTGAAAAAATGTGAACAATGCCAAAAATACGCCACCATGATCCACCAAGAGGGCGAGCACATCGATTCAGTCACCTCATCTTGGCCTTTCATCGAATGGGGGATGGACATCGTCGGCCCCTCCCGGCGGGATGAGGTAATGTACGATTTTATTTAGTTTTAACTGACTATTTTTCCAAGTGGGTAGAAGCAGGTGCATTCGCCCAAATATGTGAGCAAGAAGTGATCGCCTTCATATGGAGGAATATTTTGTGACGTTTTGGCCTCCCCAAAGAAATCAGTTATGACAACAGGCCTCAATTCACCAAAAAAAAGATCGTCGAGTTCTTTGAGAATTGGCATATCAAATAGATACTCTCCACGCCATATCATCTCGCGGGAAATGGGCAAGCGAAATCATCCAACAAATCAATATTGAATATCATGAAGAAAAAGCTCGAGAACTCCAAGGGACTATGGCCGGAACTACTATCGGAAGTGCTATGGGCATACCGTACAACGCCAAAAATAAGCATATGAGAGACGCCTTACTCACTAGTCGATGGGACTGATACAGATATACCAGTCGAGGTCGGAGAACCAAGTCTAAGTTACTCCCACGAGAGCAGGTCAAGAAACGACGAAAGCAGAAGGCAAGACCTCGATGAGGCTGAAGAACGAAGAGACATGGCTTACATAAGTATGGTCTCCCAGAACAACAGGCAGAGCGATACTACAACAAAAAAGCCAAGGTCAGACCACTCAAAGTCGGGGACTACGTACTCAAGGCCAAAACACAAGCAAGCAAGAATCCACGGGAAGGAAAGCTAGGAACAAATTGGGATGACCCATACAAAATTACTTCAACAACAAGCAAAGAGTCGTTTCAACTGGAGATAATGAAAGGAAAATTACTACCAAACAACTGGAACTTCGCCCACCTCAAGTACTGCAACTTCTAAGGAAAAATGTTCTCTGAGCTGTACTCTTTCGCCCTCACCTGAGTTTTGTCCCAATTGGATTTTCTCAGGGAGGTTTTTAGCGAGGTGGCGAGGAGGACATTTTGAAGTTAAGCACGAGCAGGTAAGAACACGATTTAGCCAGTTCATCGCTTGACCTCTCGAATACTTCTCCAGGTCGATGAAGGGGCTAGATAGACTAGGACTGGAATACCAACCCCAAAAATATGTAAACTTCTCCAATATATGTATGTAAGAAAAGTATACAAGTACATGATGTTCGATTATGTCTCCACCAAGTTTAACGCTGCACCAATTAATATACTCACATTCGACCTCATTCGAATTAATTAAGAGTAACATTCGACCTAGCTCAAATAAACTCATATCCGACCTCGTTCGAATTAAATAAGAGTAAAATTCGACTTCGTTCGAATCAACTCACATTCGACCTCGTTCAAATTAATTAAGAGTAACATTCGACCTTGCTCGAATCAACCCACATTTGACCTCGTTCGAATTAACTAAGAACAACATTCGACCTAGCTCAAATTCGATTCATAGTTAACCTCATTCGAATTAACTAAGAATAACATTTGACCTAGCTCGAATCTGATTCATAGCTAACCTCGTTCGAATTAATTAAGGCGGCATTTGACTTCGCTCGAACTAATTAAAGACACACTCGATCAAGGCAACCAAATGAGGAAAATATTTAAGGAAGAAATAGAAGACTCGGAAATAAAGAGCAAAATAGCATTCCAATTCAAAAAGGTATCTTACAAGGGCCGAACAGACGCCCACAAAAGTAAATATAGAGATTACAAAAAATATTACTCAGCAACATCGTCCCCACCGTCGTCCTCACCGTTCGAGTACTCATCCTTGTACCAAGCACCTTGCTCGATCCCGTCCAATTTGTCTTCACCATTTCCTTCCCCCAGCATGGCGGGATCATAACAACAAGCGACTCAAGTTGCGCTCGCCTTGCCACGTGCATCCTCAAAATCAACCTCAAAAAGTCTCTCCACCGTCATCAAGTCCTTGAATATGTCAAGCTGGGCCTCGACATGGATCCACTTCTCGTACAAATCCCGCGCAACACCAGGATAAGTGGAAGTGTGAGAGGAAGGCGGTCAAGCCAACAGATGCGCCCTTTCAGCCTAAAGAGCGGTGATATAATCATTTAAGTTCGAAACCTCTCTCTTCATCCCGCCAATCTGCTCATCAAGCCTTGCCTCCTTGAGCATAGTCATCTCCGCATCACTTGCCCACTCATACCAGAGGACGCGGATGGCATCCTTCGATGCCGCCACCTTCGCCAAAGCCGCCATCCTAGATTCCTCGGCCTTCCCCAATTTCTCCGCTTTTTCAATCAACTCATCACTCAAGTCGTTGGATCAAGTTTGGCCCACATGGATGCCACTTGAGCTTGAATATCAACACACTCAGCCTCGACCCCCTTGCTCACTTCGAGTTCGTCCTCTTTGACTCTAAGTGCTCCCTCGAGCTCACTACATTTGCCGATGACCCTCACGAGTTCATCGTACTTCTACTTTAGCTCATCCCTACGAGACTGGAAATTACCGTTCACGCCGAATCGGATGCAAATCTCACGGTGCTTGACGTGGTGCTCATGATACTTCGACTCCATTCTCTTGAAAATAGCCCTCCGCTTCTCTTCTTGGAGGGTTCTCTCATTCTCCAAAACAATGGTCTAATGAAAAAGGAAAAGCAGAAGAAAGAATTCAATAATAAAAAGAGAGAGAACGTAAGGTACAAGAACTAGAAAAACCAAAAACCTACCCTCAAAGCCATTTCGTCTATGCCCGATGACAGAGCGGCATCATCGAACGTATGTGAAGTCTTGCCCTCGGCGTTAGAACACAGAGGACCCAAAGAAGGAATCATGTTCTCTGTATTCACCAACAAGTCACAGTCCAGGAGAACGACTATGGTGCGAGTAGATCCCTCCAACCTCACATCTACCCGAGTAAACCGACGTCGAAACTGGTTTCATAGTCGTCCACAACCACACTCTTCCCTCTCTCTTCAGTTGATGAAAGAACATCAGTCTGTCCTGACTGTGACGGATCGCTCCTCGGAACGGCGTCCGCCACCACTGATTTCCCCCTTCTTTGACAATGACTTCGGGAAAAGGAGAAATTTCTGCAATCTCTGCAGGCGGCAAAGTTGCAGTGGCCAAACCCACGCTGTCCTCAGATGCAGCCATGGTCGACTCAGGTTCGCCCCTTGTTGACTCTTCGGCTCCAGCTGCCTCGTCACCAACTTCTACTCTCCGCCTTTTTAGTGGGACTAGTTCCTCCTCACTCGGTGACGGCTCGTCTACCAAGTGCAATACATGAGAAACCGGAGTCTCCACCGATGGGGATGTCGCCTGTCTACAAGGTCTACGCGGTGCCGAGGTTTGAGAAGAAGCAACAGTCTGAACAGACTTTCCTGCGATCGCAACAAGTAGTCGGGGCACCTGATTGACGAAAATCAATGGTAGGAGCCTTCACTCTTCTCGAATCCCTCCGACCTGACAGCAAAAACAGAAGTTAAACTAACCTTACTACAGGAGGGAAGGGAGATAAAAGAAGACGACATGAAAGCCGAAGCAACAGGAGGTCGAAATGAATGACTTACCGGTTGCATAAGGTTTACCTCCAAACTTCTTGTTGAACGCCGACCATTCGTGGATCAGTGGGGCAAAATTTGACTCACCCAGTCATGGAAGTCGGCGACCAAAGTAGGAGGCTCTTTCTCGGCTGCACAAAAGAAGAAGAGGAACGATTAGGTCACTGATGAGATAAACAAAATGAGCAATCAGTCAGCAAAAATACTTACAGGCAAAGTTCCTCGCTTCAGGGAATCCACTGGGATTTGCCACCACATGCTCGGTCTTAATGTAGAAGAAGTTGAACCAAAATCGATGATTAGCCTTATCGTCCATTTTCACCGCTAATCCTTTACTCCACGATGGCGAAGATGCAACATCGTACCTCTAAGAAAGTTTGGCGCGAAGAGATGCAGTAGGTGGCGAATAAAAATCTCGCAGTTAGCCAGTTCCGCGTACTTTATCAGCATGTGGAAAAGTTTGTAAATATAGGGAGAGAGCTGGGATGGACAGATGTCGTAATAGCGGCAAAATTCCTCCGCCAACGGAGGAAGAGGAAGAGAATATCCCACTTGGAACGGATACATGTAGAATGCACAATACCCAGGGCGATAAATATAAATTATGTCGCAACCAGTCAAGATCAGGTCGATATTGGTCGGGATGTTGTACTTGGCCGTAAGCTCAGTGAGGTCGATCGCGTCCATTTCGGATTCTACAGGTTCAGGCTCGTCTGCAGGAGGTTTCAAGAAGTCCGACCTGGCTTTGTCACTACAAGGAATGATTTCCTCTACGGTGGGAAATCTCTCGTCCTCAACAGCAGCAAAACATCGTCATCGTGAGGAGGCATTCTCACAGCTAGTGGGATTGGGTCAAAAGTCTCACTACAGCCAGGAGGTGCATTAACCATTTTTGGTTGTTTGTAAGTACAGAAGATACAAACTCGAAAAAGGTAGAAGTAATAAGAATCGCTCAAACGAGAAAGGAGATTAAGGGTGCGAAAATGGGAGCAACTGGAGGAGGAGGAAGAAGAAGAAGAAGAAGAAGAAGAAGAAGAAGAAGAAGAAGAAGAAGAAGAAGAAGAAGAAGAAGAGAGGAAAATATGCAGGTTCAAAGGCCGAGAAACTTAAAGGGTTACTCGAAGGGTTCCGAATCCTTATTTATAGAGAATACAGGCACCCTAATCGACGAAATCAACCGTCTGTCACGACCCAAAATTCTAACTTGGGTCGTGATGGTGCCTAACACCGAGGTCAGGAAAGCAAACACTTAAATCACTAAGGATTTTCCCCTGTTTAATTAAACATTCCATCGCGTGACACGTTTTGAGGCTTAAAACATTAAATGAAAAGGGTAATTAGCCAATTGAACAAAAGCAGTCATAAAAAGGCATGAGCCGATATATATACAGACCCGTAAACCATAACATCTACCACGTGTGTGCCAGGAACTAGTGTCACAAGTCCTACGGGAATACTAACAGAATATACAAAAGATACGATAGAACTGTCCCACTGTCTGAAAGTAATAGAGGGGAAATAACAAAAGAAGACTCCATAGTGCTGCCGAGGATCGCCAGGATAAGAAGCTCACCGTGAAGTCAGGTCCAACTATAATCAGAATCGAGCTCCGGTCTGGTAACTAGATGCACTAACCTCAGAACCTGTACAATTAAGTACAGAAGCGTAGCATGAGTACATAAATAAATATGTACCCAGTGAGTATCCAGTCTAATCTCGAAGAAGTATTGACGAGAGGTCGACTTGACACTTACTAGGGCCCAACAATATAATTTAACTGGATATGATAAAAGCAATAGGCATACGAGGATGATAAAGCAGTAAACATTAAAGGTAACTGCAAATCAAATAAATGCTGGAAGTAACTAAACAATTACCACTTCATGTTTCCCCCAAATATCTGTCAATTCAATATCCATGAAATCATTAACTATTTAGCATGCGCATACGGGATAAGGACAACCGGCCTGAGCCATCATAATAACCATATATGTGCATTGCCGAGGGTCGGCCCAAACCATAAATGTATCTTTCAATCTTCCGTGGAGTACGGCCCGCTCCCATGAGAGTGGGGGAAATAACACTCCGCTCGCGGAATGTAAATTGCAAAGCGGTCACATGCACACACAATATCTTCTTAATTTATTTTTCAGAGGGCATTTCTTTAATTTACCAAATTCCATGATCTCAGGGAAACAAGCTGCATATAACATGAATTCATAAAGCACATAATTCATTTCGAGGAAGAACACAAGGCATAATGTGGGCCTAACTACCCGGACATAACAATAATAGTCGCTACGTACGCACTCTCGTCACTTTGTACGTACGTAGCCCCCGCAAACATTAACACATAGTCTTAATTCACGTATGGGGATAATTCCCTCTTACGAGGTTAGAAAGCAGACTCACCTCGTGTCGAACCTACTCTCCAGGTCAAGAATGCGCCCGAAACTCCGAACTCGTCTCCCAAGGACTCGAAACTAGTCAAATGATACACAAGTTCATCAATTTATACTCAAAAGTATGAAATTCCCCTATTTACTTAGTTATTTCATCCTACTTGAAGAAATCCCAAAATTCACCCTCGGGCCCGCATGCTCGGATTTTGGAAATTTTCGAAGGAAACACTTACCCGTAACCCAAGGATCGTTAATATATGGTTTTTGTATAATTTCATGTCCAATTAACGGGTAATTACCTAAATCTTCATAAAGCCCTAGGTTATTACTCTAACCCTTGATTTCCACTAATTAGAAGGTTACTTTAACTAGGAATTCATGCATTAAACTAACATTAGGGTAGAATTCACTTACCTTTCAGTAGCTAGGTCGTGGGGCTCTTTTCCAAGCTCTCAAGGTCGTCTATGGTGGAAGAAAATGGGGTAAAATGAACAAATACGGTGTTTTAAAGAACTCACTGCCTACAGTGGTTCCGCACCTGCGGTCTCGCACCTGCGGTCTCGCACCTGCGAGTAAATACTAGCACCTGCGGATCTTGATCCACACCTGCGAGAAAAAGGCATCATACCTGAAGCCGTACCTGCGAGGCTTGGACCGTAGGAGCGGTCCCGCACCTGCGACTGAGCAACCGCACCTGCGGTCACACCAGATCTGGTGCACTAGCAGTTATAACTGCTGGTTTTTTGCCTCGTTTGGTGCCCAGGCGGCACCTGGGCCCACCCGAGCCCCCGTCCAAATATACTAACAAGTACCAAATCATAATACGGACTCGCTCGAGCCTTTGAAACACCCAAAACAATGCTAAAACTCAAAATCACACCTCAAAACCCCTAGAATCAAACTTAAGAACTTTAAGTTCTTGAATTCACTAACAATGCGCCGAACCAACCTATACTACTCGGAATGACCCCAAACTTTGCGAGCAAGTCATAAATGACATAACGGAACTATTTTCGTTCTCGGAATTTAGTTCGGACCTCGATAACACAAAAAAAGTTCCAAAACCAAAATTCTTAAACTTATGGAATCATATTTCACTATTTGGCGCCGAAATGCTCCCGAGTCATCCAAAACCTGTTCCGGACACACACCCAAGTCCAAAATATCATACAATGCTACCGTAACCGTCGAAACTCGATTCCGAGGTCGTTTACTCAAAATATTGACCGAAGTCAAACTTTGCCAAAAAGGCCAACCTTAAGGAACCAAGTGTTCCTATACCATTCCAAACTCTTCCAAATCCCGAATCACCCGTCCCCACAAGTCATAAATCATTAAAAGAAGCTACAGGAAGTCTCATTTAGGAGAACGGGGTCCGATAACGTAAAGCGATCGGTCGGGTCGTTACACCATCAGTGCACAAAGATCAAAACGACAAGGGCACGAGAAGCGATGCAATGCATCGGGAAGATGCGTAATAATCACGCATGATGCCATGACGTCATTCTAAACCAATGTCACAATAAGTTGTGGCTCTCAGAATGCCACGTTAACATCTGGACCTTGATCTTCACTACTCGACCGTCCTACCCGAATTTCTCGACTACGACTAATGAAGTCCGCTCACCGAGGTCGGCCAAAAGACAACCTCAATAAGCGGAGGGACTAACAGTATGGATCAAAATCAGACTGAGGAAACTTGGTACGAAGAGATGATTATCTTGAGTAATTTGTAAATTATCATGAGCAATTTGGCCGAGTTCGACCAGTGATCAATGGAACGATTCAACAAGCGGTCAATCATGATCGGGGTCGAGCAGTGCGGGTAGAAATAACGGTTAGTTTTGTATTGGGATCTTCAGAACGAATATTCTATTGAATATTCTCTATTTGTAATTTTAGGACTCTTTGGGAATATCCCATATAAATAGAATGAGAGATAAGGAAAAAGGCATGTAATATTCGACATGATAAGAACTCTTTTGAAAAGCAAGCTCTTTACATAAATACAAAGAACAACTTTCTGGATAGATTCGACCTTTTTGGATTATCTCTTGTCATTTCCACCAGATCCGACAAAGTATTCAATATTCTCTTATATTCTTGCCATTCATCACTGTCAGATAAAAGAATCATCTATCTCATTCAATATTGGGTGAATCTTCCTCCTTATTTATATTTGTGTCATTATTGCTATTTAATATCCGATATTTCTAATATATTACTGCATTCGAAATATTTAATATTGGTGCATTAAATTTGTCTTGCCACTGTCCACTTCATCTACATCGCTAACTTAAGATCTGTAGTTATTAGCTTTAACTAAGATTAACCCTTTTTAATAACTTACTAATTAGTTTAATTAAAAATTATCAATTTTTAGTCAAACAATACTCTTTTTGAATTTGAAAGATTTTGGTGAGAAAAAAGAGTAATTGGTACTAGAAAAAAAATAAGAACAAGAAGTATGGAAAACTGCAGAAGAAATTGTGAAAGAAAGAGACGAGAGAGAGAGGGACCACCAGGCATCACTTTTGGTGGATTCATGATTATATTTAATAGATATTTTTTTATTTATCGTTAGTTTTGGATTAAAAGAACTATCAACTTTTCATATATATTGAGGACTACTTCTCTTATGTGGTATACATTAAGGACCAAAACATTCTACCCCTATACATTAAGGACCATTTTGATCATTTTCTCTCATACATAGTAACGTGCAAGATATGTTTTGTAGAGGTTGAAGAAAAAGCAAACTTGAAAAAAGATTGAATATTTTAGATTTTGTCATCAATTCTAGTTTTTCATCCTCATGTTTATTTTTTCTTTCGAAACGTAATCAAATTTCGATCAGGAATTTCACGCATTGACACCATTAAAAGACCGCCCATTATATCACCATATCTCTAATTCCTTTTTATTATTAGGTATTCTTTTTTTTTTGGTCATGGTTAGGTATTCTCTTTTTTATGAAAATCTTTCCATTTTCCAGTCTTTCCTTATCACGAAAATCTTACCATTTTTCAGCTATCGAAATTTTTTACTAAACACCAAATCCAACAATGTAAGAAAGAAAACTTCATTAACGTTTGGAAGAAATGAAGAAAAGAAAAAAAGAAAGTGAATAGAACATAATAAAGATAAAGAAAAAGACAAAGATAAGCAAAGAAGAACCTGATAAGGCTTTCTGATTATATTTGGACATCGACGAAATGTATCATTTGCTACAAAAGGAAAAAGAATATGAAATTTAAAAATAAAATATTATATGGTACAGCTCATGCATATCTTCGCATAATACAGATTTGAGTGTAGCTTCTCACGGAAGTATATATTCCACTTTAAAATAGTTCAAGAGGTATTATTAGAACTCCTTTGAAGAATAAGTGTGTAGTCGAAATAAGCGTGCAAACGTAACCTTCCACTTCATAAGAAAAATAAAATAAAATTGTGCATATATAAAATTTTAAATTATTTACCCAGTTTATCTAAGTTTTTTCTATTTACAGAAGTAATTAAAGCTTTTACAAACTATATATAAAATCCGGAAAAAGCTTACCATTTATCTACAACTTAAATACAAAACTTTTATACAGAATCTGGTGAAAAACAACAATTCACATACAATTTATATACAACTTGTATACAATTATGTTAGTTGTATATATTTTGTATACCGTTTCTACACCCCGACATACAAAATATATACAATTTATTTATGTCGTCTTTGTGTTTCAATCTGAAGTTGTAATCAAAATCACCTCGAATTTTCATCAAATTCTTTTAAAATTGAGATATAAACTCTAAAGGATATCTCCTATCATTTGCAACAACGTCAATACAAACAAATAACAATTTCGCAAAATTTAATTTTCAAATTCAAAACTTGAAACTTTTTTAATTGATATCAATGGAGATTCTTAACAACTATTTGTTGGGATGATTTTGTTGTGAGGCAACCGGTAGGGGAATAAAATCAACACTTACCTTACAAGTTGACAGTTCGGAATAGGGAGAAAGAAAGAGAGCAGTTCAAAACTACTCGAAATCTACTGTACTTCACTTAGCCATTAGTTACAACTCAAACAAAACAACTCGAAAAACACATTTATTTTCTCTCTGTAAAGGCATATTTTTATAATTTCCTCCAAGAAATGTCTTCTCTTTCTAATGTTTGTCACTAGTGGATTCAAAGCCTTTTAATGGGCGGAGATTCTCAAAACTTCAAACTGCGATAATTATGTTCCACAAATTTCTGTTCCAATCAGTGAATTTTTCGATTGCAGTGTTCCACCGATGCAATAAGTCTTGCCAATATTGTGGAAGTATTTTCAAAATTTTAAAAAGCCATATGGCATCCCTTCTAGAAGCCATTAAAAAGATGGCAAAATGCTTCGGCAGAGCGACAAATTCCATCAGCCCCATTTTTACTACGCAAAGCAAAGCTTCGTGCAAATGAGGCTATAGCCATTCTCAATCTGTCCTTTCAATTTTCATATTCATTAGCAACTTGCAAGAAAAAAAAAAGTACTTCTATCTTTTTTAACATCCTTCTCCTTCTAATATCTTCTTCTATAACATTTTAATTGGCATAAGATATTAGTTGATTTTTCTCTTCCAACTTACTGGATGTATTATTAATATTTTGTGGATTCATGTATCCTCTTAAATAGAGGTAGGCATGTTTAATCTTGGGGACACATTTCACATTGCTGAAAAGTTTCTTAGGACAGTGTCTAGCACGACTCAAGCTAATTCGTATTTTTCCGCTCACAAATAATATTATTGTAGTATTATTGTTATTTTCCGGTGTTATTTCTCTACAATCTAAGAAACTATGGCAAGGATCACGCCCAACTATGCCTTATAAAAAGGACAAAGCAGTCGTTGCAAACATAATCCGGTTTACAAGTCTGAAGTCGAATCCCACAGAGAACTAAGGCTTAGCTACAATTGTTCACTATCACCAAAAATACAAGCTTGAACAATTCCTAACTTATAGATATTAAGATTATTGTGTTTAACTAATTAACTAACAAATTAAAATAGTAAATTAACACTACAGATACTACGGGTTGGATAAATGATTAAGGAGGTCTAGAGTTATGATTTTTTCAATTGTCGGAATCCTTCCCTCTACGTCTTCTATAATTTCGCCTAAGTATTCTCTACCAATCATGAGCGCTCTGCGTGTTGTAATTCTCTCTCGAGTAGCTACCACAATTTACTAGACATATTCTCTCGAATTACGCTAGCTAGCATTACGTACGGCTCACTTAGATCGCACCCAGGGTTTCGTTATCCCTAATCTCACCTTTAAACCCTCTGTATTGATCTCTCGTATACGTTAGGAGTGATGTTGTTCAACAACTAGCTAAATATTCACTCTCTCCCGAGTAATACACACTAAATAGGCACAGTCGATTGAGAGCTCTTCAACCCTCTAAACGTAGTTGAACAAGTAGAAAAATCCAACGGCTCAATTATATAAAAATATAACAAGAATTTATCCTACAAAAGGTTCCATCAAAACCCTAAATAACAAATTAGCTATTCATAATGTAAAAATACAATACTAAAAGCCATAACCAACAATGAAAGATAGGAAGAGGAAGGAAAAACTCGTAGAAGAATTCTCCGCTTTGCTCCTATTGTGTCTTTGCCTCCTTTGGTCGAATTGTGTCAATAGTCCCCAATGCACACCCATACATACAAGAGGGTAAAATAAACTCCCTGGTAGGCCAAATGCCGAAGCACTAGCATCTCATGGGGTACTCATTCTCAGGCCAGGTCCTTCGTGCGGGTACCTCACACTTAGTTCCAACCAGGTTTGCTATAGTATCCTTCCAATGGTTTTGCATTCCATGCTCCTCAAAATTCAAAATTCGACAATACAAAAATAATACAATTAGAAAAAAATAAAAAATAAAAATAAAAGAAAGCAGCAAAGCTGGGTTGCCACCCAACAACTGTTTGATTTAACATCGCGGCACGACGCGGAACACTTTCTGCCTCCACTTTGAACTTATGAATTGGACCCCAAATTTTGATTCTGCTATATGACCATGCTCTTAGGGCGATACAAATTGTTGCGAGCCAAAAATTAAATGATGCTTTATGAACGTTTTGGCTTTCAACCGAGGAATGTCACTTTGCCTAGCCAGCCTTGAAAATTTCAGAATATAGGGCTCATCTACCTCTTCCTTTAACTCTTGCATTGGCTCATACGGCTCAGTTTCCATTTCACCATCTGAACATAATGTAGAGAAGTATTTGGAATGAGGTCCAACACGCTCAAATACATGAACCTCAAGATTTTTAACCTCCTTAACACCAATCACACTAGAGTCAACTAAATTTGTATCATGAACGTCCCTGGTTGACTCTAGTATTACTTCTTCAACATCGAAATCCTCAAATTCTAGCTGGTTAGAGTGTTGGGGGTTCTACTTTGGACCCCTCCATTGGCACCTCAATTTCCATCTCTAATGCATATTGCTCCTGGCTACTATCCAAAATATTGGCATATTGAGCATTAAAAGCTTCAACTAGTTGACTCACTTGAGCCTCCAAGTTGTGAATAGTTGCATCGTGCCTTTGTACCCACATTTGTATCTCATCATATTGGTCCACAAGGCACTTTAGCATATCCACGATATTTTTCAGGTCATCATCCATGGGTTCTTTGTTCCTATTAACCTCACAAGAAAAAGAAGAACCATCAAAGTAAGAGGTTGGGGGAAGATAAGAAATATAAGCACAACCATGAAAGTGACCATATTGACCACCACACATATCACACACATTCCACACATAAGATTGAGTTGGTGCACATAACTCGCTCTCGAGAATATTTTGATAATTTTTCCCTGGGTGGTTTTGTCACGCCACGAAATCTCACCCTTCAGGTCGTGACTGCGTCTAATATTGAACCCGCTAGACAAGCCAACGTGTACAGTTAATCTAACATTTGCAATCCAATTCAACAATAGTAAAGGAAATACCATTAAAAATCTTAACAGAAATAACGAAACACTTTAGAATTTTAACAGCGGAAATGAAATAGAAATCCGAAAATGCAAAGTGAAATAGTAAAATACATAACGTCGCATAAGCCCAAAATCGGGGTGTCACAACTCATGAACTATCTAAACAAAGTGCTAAATACATAGTCTGAAAAGAAAAACATCATTGTCTTGAAACTGGGGGAGAAGATAAGACAATAAGGAATCCAAAGGCAGGAGAGACACCAAGGCCCACGAATGCCAGCGGGTATACCTTGAAGCTCTGGGTGGACTGAAGGTGACTCCCTCAATGCGGTCCACTGGGTCCGGATGCGGGGTCTGCACAACATTAAGAAGTGCAGTGTAGCATCAGTACAACCGACCCCATGTACTGAGTAAGTGCCGAGCCTAACCTCGGCCGAAGTAGTGACGAGGCTAGACTTGGCAACAACGTTAACATGTCCTATTTTACAACTCAAAGCATGGAAAAACAAGGCAAAAGATAGGCAGACAAGTATGGGATACGGGAGCAGTAAAGGGGAACAAGTGAAATGAAGAAGTTAAATTGACATATGGGAGTAAACAAGGAAGGAAATTTAGCACAATAGCTAACGAAACAAGTATAAGTACCAGAAATGTAAATAATGGCACGGCATCACCCTTCGTGCTTTTACTCTCTTCCTCACAATGCATTGTACAATGTAAGGCAATATAAATCATGGCACAACATTAACCTTAGTGCTTATAATCAATGTAAATCATGGCACGACATTAACCTTCGTGCTTATAATCAATGTGAATCATGGCACGACATCACCCTTCGTGCTTTACACTCTTCCTCACTATGCATTGAATCCAATATCATGGCACGACATCACCCTTCATGCTTTACACTCTTCCTCACCAAACAATGACAGATATAATGGCAAGGAGTACAACATAGTAGAAATACATTTCAGTATCACAACAATTGCCCGGCAAGGGTCTCAGTTATAACCAATCAATTCAAATATAGCCTTAACGGTTGGATTTTCAATCAAACCAACACATCATAGGTTTATCAACCAAGATTTTCAACAATAACGGCTTCCATGTAGAGACAAGTTCATAATATAACGAACATGGAAGTAATAACAAGATTTTTATCAAAATTAGACTCACGGGCATGCTTGACACACAATGCATAGGTACTCGTCACCTTACCTATGCATTGAACATGATAAACACTTAGCACATAGCATACAATACCTATTCCCTCAGCAAAGTTAGGCAAGACACTTACCTCGGGTCCAAAATATAGCAATCAACCTTCTAACACCGCCTTTCCTTTTGAATTCAAATCCGGAACAACAATATCTAGGCATAATTAACTTAAGTATATCAATAATGACTCAATAACACAATCCCATAGCCTAAATACACATTCCTATCATTCTTCCAAAAATTCATAAATTTGACCCCGGGCCCACTTGGTCCAAACACGAGGCTCGGACCAAAACCCGATCACCCATACTCCCACGAGTTTGAATATATAATTTATTTTGAAATCCGACCCCAAATTGGGGTTGAATTACCCAAGATTCCCAAAAACCCTAACTCTACCCAAAACCCCTAATTTCTACTTTGATTTTAGGATTTTAGGCCTAGATTCTAGTGATTAGGGAAGGGAAGTGAAAGAAAATGATGTTAGAAACACTTACCCAAAAGGCTATGGGGGGAAGAATTGGCTTGGAGGTCTTCAATGGAGGTTGGAGGAAGGAGAAAGTGATGGAAATATGAAAATCCCGAAATAACATTTTGTTTTTGACTTAAGAAAATAACTGGGCAAAAATACACTCTGCGATCGCAGAAGAGAGCTTGGCTGACCCTATGCGATCGCATGATGGGGGTTGTGATCGCAGAAGAGATTTGGCTTGAACTATGCGATCGCGGAAGGGAATATGCGATCGCAGAGAGTAATTACCCAGCCCCCACCCAGATCACCTACACCCTATGCGATCGCGGGAGCAACTATGCGATCGCATAGAGTCACATAACCCCCCCCCCCCTCTCAATTACACTATGGGATCACGACATAGCCTATGCGATCGCATAGAGGAAACTAACAGACACCAGAAAACTCAAGAAACACCAGATTTTTCCTACTTTTAACACCCCGTTAGCTACCCGAAACTCACCCGAGCCCTCGGGTCTCCAAACCAAAAACACACACGACTCCCAAAATATCATACGGACTTATTCAAGCATTTAAATCACCAAGATATCATCAAAATCATCAAATTAAGCCTCAAAACTCTTAGAATTTTCTTAAAACTTCACAAAGCTTAATTATTCCGATTTTGATCTGAATCACGTCATTTCAAGTCCGTTTTACACCAAACTTCACAGATAAGTCACATAACATATATTAAACCTGTTCCGGGCTCCGGAACCATAATACGGGCTAGGTAACACGGGTTTCACATCAAAGTTCATTTTCAAAAACCTTTATTATTTTCAGAAAATAAATTTTCTTTAAAAATTCATTTCTCGGGCTTGGGACCTTGGAATTCGATTCCGGGCATACGCCCAAGTCCCATATTTTCCTAGGGACCCTCCGGGACCTCAAATCACGGGTCCGGGTCTGTTTACCAAAAATATTGACCAATGTCAACTTTATTCATTTAATTGTTACAAAAATTCTATTTTCATCAAATTTTCACATAGAAGCTTCCGGGCTACACGCTCGGGATGCGCACGCATATCGAGGTGATATTAACGGAGGCTTTTGGAGCCTCGAAACACAGATTTAGCTAAATTTACTTAGGATGACCTTCTGGGTCATCACAATCTCCACCTCTAAAACAAATGTTCGTCCTCGAACGGACATAGAAATGTACCTAAGTCTGAGAAAAGATGGGGATAATGACTCCTCATATCGGACTCAGACTCCCAAGTAGCTGCCTCGACAGGCTGACCTCTCCACTGAACACGAACCGAAGGATAACTCTTCGACCTTAACTGGCGAACCTGCCTATCTAATATAGCTACCGGCTCCTCCTCATAAGTCAGATCCTTGTCGAACTGGAAACCGCTAAAGTCAAGAACATGAGATGGATCTGCAATATACCTCCGGAGCATAGATACGTCAAATACTGGATGTATAGCTGATAAATGTGGTGGCAAGGCAATTCTATAGTCCACCTCTCCTACCTTGTCCAAAATATCAAATGGACCAATATACCTAGGGCTCAACTTGCCCTGCTTTCCGAATCTCATCACGCCCTTCATCGGCGACACTCGAAGGAACACCTGGTCTCCTACCATGAAAGCCAAATCTCGAACTCTATGATCTGCATAACTCTTTTGTCTAGACTGAGTTGTACCAAGTCTGTCCTGAATAATTTTCACCTTGTTCAAGGCATACTGGACTAACTCAGAACCCAATAACCTAGCCTCTCCGGGCTCAAACCATCCAACTGGAGACCGGTATCGTCTACCATACAACGCCTCATACGAAGCCATCTGAATGCTCGACTAATAAGTGTTGTTGTAGGCGAACTCTGATAAGGGAAAGAATTGGTCCCATGAACCACCAAAATCAATAACACATTCCCGCAACATATCCTCCAAAATCTGAATAGAACGCTCGGACTGTCCGTCCGTCTGAGGATGAAATATTGTGCTAAACTCGATCTGTGTGCCCAACTCTCGCTGAAATACTCTCCATAAATGGGAGGTAAACTGACTACCTCGGTCTGATATGATAGATAAGGGCACGCCATGAAATCTGACAATCTCCCTCATGTAGATCTTTGCCAACTTCTCCGCTGAATATGAAACTGACACAGGAATGAAATGTGCTGACTTGGTCAGCCTATCTACAACAACCCATACTGCATCAACAATCCTATGAGTCCGTGGGAGCCCAACTACAAAATCTATCGTGATATGCTCCCACTTCCACTCGGGAAGCTGAATCTGCTGCATCAATCCACCGGGCCTCTGGTGCTCATACTTAACCTGCTGACAATTCAAACACCGAGCTACATAAGCCACAATATTCGTCTTCATTCTACGCCACCAATAATGCTGCCGCAAGTCCTGGTACATCTTTGTGGCGCCCGGATGAATGGAATACCGGGGACTATGGGTCTCCTGCAATATCAACTCACGAATGCCATCAACATCGGGTACACAAATACGACCCTGCAATCTCAAAACTCCCTCAGCATTGGCTGTGACCTGCTTGGCACGTCTGTGCCGAACCGCATCTCTAAGAGCACCCAAATGACGATCATCATACTTCCTGGCGTGAATACGATCATACAACGAAGAACGAGCGACGGTATGGGCCAACGCACTGCCAGTCTTAGAAACATCTCATCTCACAAATCGGTTTGCTAAGGCCTGAACATCCAACGCAAGAAGTATCTCTCCAACTGATAAGTAGGCCAAACTACTCATACTGACTGACTTCCGGCTCAAAGCGTCAGCCACCACATTGGCCTTTCCCGCATGATATAGAATATCATATCATAATCCTTCAGCAACTCTAACCATCTCCTCTGCCTCATGTTCAACTCCTTCTGTTTGAATAGATACTGCAAGCTCTTATGGTCCGTGAACACCTCACATGGAACTCCGTACAGATAGTGCCTCCAAATCTTCAAAGCGTGAACAATAGCTGCAAGCTCCAAATTATGGACTGGATAGTTCTTCTCGTGGATCTTCAACTGACGAGATGCATAGGCTATGACCTTGCCATCCTGCATCAATACCGCACCAAGTCCAACCCGTGAAGCATCACAATACACGGTATAAGAACCTGAACCTGTGGGCAATACCAACAATGGTGATGTGGTCAATGCTGTCTTGAGCTTCTGAAAGCTCGCTTCACACTCCTCAGACCATCTGAACTGAACACTCTTCTGCGTTAACTTGGTCATAGGGGCTGTTATAGATGAAAATCCCTCCACAAACAGGCGATAATAGCCCGCGAGGCCCAAGAAACTCCAAATCTCTGTGGCTGAAGTGGGCCTAGGCCAATCTCTAACTGCTGAAAATTTCTTCGAATCCACCTGAATGCTCTCTGCCGATACAACGTGGCCCAAGAATGCCACATAACTCAACCAGAACTCACACTTAGAAAATTTGGCATACAACTGCCTATCCCTCAGAGTCTGGAGGACGACTCTAAGGTGCTGCTCATGCTCCTCTCGACTGCGAGAGTATATCAAAATATCATCAATGAAAATAATAACGAATGAGTCCAAATAAGGCCTGAATACCAGATTCATCAACTCCATAAAAGCAACAGGGGCATTAGTCAACCCAAACGACATGACCAAAAACTCATAATGCCCATAACGAGTGCGAAAAGCCGTCTTAGGCACATCAAACACCCTGATCCTCAGCAGATGATAACCAGATCTCAAGCCTATCTTAGAGAATACCGTAGCACCCTGAAGTTGATCGAATAAGTCATCAATCCTCGGCAAAGGATACTTGTTCTTGATAGTAACCTTATTCAACTGCCGGTAGTCAATACACATCCTCATAGATCCATCTTTCTTCTTTACGAACAACATGGGAGAACCCCAAGGAGAAAAACTAGGCCTGATGAAGCCTTTACCCAACAAATCCTGTAATTGTTCCTTTAATTCCTTCAACTCTGGCGGAGCCATACGATACGGGGGAATAGAAATGGGTTGAGTGCCCTCTGCTAACTCAATACAAAAGTCAATATCCCTGCCGGGTGGCATACCCGGCAAGTCAGCAGGGAATACCTCTGGAAACTCACGAACCACGGGCACAGACTCTATAAAAGAAACCTCAGCACTAGAATCACGAACATAGGCCAAATAGGCCAAAAACCCTTCTCGACCATGCGCCGAGCCTTCATATAAGAAATAACCCTACCAGAAGAATGACTAGGAGTCCCTCTCCACTCTAAACAAGGTACTTCTGGAAAGGCTAAGGTCACAATCTTGGCATGATAATCCAAGATAGCATGATAGGGAGATAGCCAAT
The DNA here is from genome assembly GCA_005239495.1 of Nicotiana undulata. Taxonomy (NCBI): domain Eukaryota; kingdom Viridiplantae; phylum Streptophyta; class Magnoliopsida; order Solanales; family Solanaceae; genus Nicotiana; species Nicotiana undulata. The sequence continues at coordinate 4,191 of ML290095.1, read as the reverse complement.
CCATCCCCAATATAATATCAAAGTCAACCATATCAAGAAGCAAAAGATCGACCTGAGTCTCCAGACCACCAATAACTACTAGACAGGCATGGTAGACTCGATCTACCACTACAGAGTCACCCACCGGTGTAGACACATGCACAATAGTACTCAATGAATCACTGGGCATACTCAGATAAGGGGCAAAATATTAAGACACATAGGAGAATGTAGAACCTGGATCAAATAACACCGAGGCCTCTCGGCTGCAAACTGAAATTGTACCTGTAATAACTGCGTCAGAAGCCTCAGCATCAAGATGAGCAGGAAAAGCATAACACCGGGGCTGAGCCCCTCCAACCTGCATATCTCTGGGTCTACCTGCTACGGGCTGACCTCCACCTCTCATGGCCTGTGCTCCACCTCTATGAGCCTGACCACCACCTCTGGCACCTCGACCACCACCCCTAGCTGGCTGAGGGGGTAAGGGTGCACCTGCTGCGGGAACCAAGGCACGGGAACCCTGATACTGGGGTCCACTCGAAGCTCGGGGGCAATATCTGGCAATGTGCCCCGGGCTACCAAAACTATAACAAAATCTCTGCTGCTGTGGCTGATAACTCGGGAACTGGCCCTGACGACCCTAATACCCACTCTAGTAACTCTGAAGTGGTTGTGCACTGATAGATGCTGGTGGTGCACTAACATGAGCTGGCGGTGCACGGGGAGATACCTGAAGTGCTGACTGAAAAGGTCGGGGTGGATGACCCCTACTAAAAGAATCCCTGCCTCCAGATGAGGCTCCACTGAATCTACCAAAATGATGGGGCCTCTTGTCAGCCCCCTGACCACCTCCCTGTGACAAAATCATCTCAATCCTCCTGGCCACATCAGTCGCATCCTGGAACAAAATATCAGTACTCGACTCCCTAGCCATCTGGAGTCGTATAGGCTGGGCCAATCCCTCAATGAACCTCCAAACTCTCTCCCAATCAGTGGGGAGTATCATCAATGCATGCCTGGCTAGAGCGATGAACCGGGTCTCGTACTGAGTAATAAACATAGATCCCTGCTGCAGGCGCTCAAACTGCCTCCTAAGATCCGCTCATTGAGTAATGGGAAGGAACTTCCCCAAAAATACCTTTGTGAACTGAGCCCAAGTCAAAGGTGCAGACCCAGCTGGTCTGGCTAAGCAGTACTCCCTCCACCAAGTCTTGGTTGCGCCAGATAGTCGAAGAGTAGCGAAGTCAACTCCATTGGACTCCACTATGCCCATGTTCCGAAGAACCTCGTGGCAGCTGTCCAAATAGTCTTGTGGGTCCTCTGACGGTGCACTAGTAAAAGTAGTAATGAATAACTTGGTGAACCGATCTAGTCTCCATAGAGCATCTGCTGACATAGCTGCACCCTCGGATGCCGGTGCCACAATACTCGGCTAAGCTACTCCAGCTGTCTGAGGTGCTGGAGTCTGAAACTGAGTGGCAACCTGCTCTGGGGTATGAATAATAGGAGTCTGGGTCCCTCCCCCAGCCTGAGAACCAACTGGTGCAGCAGGAAGAAGACCTGCTTGTGCTACGCTCTCCATGAGTCCTACCAGACGAACAAGAGCGTGCTGAAGCACTTGGGTTGCTATGAACCCCTCTGGGACCTGCGCTGGTCCAACTGGGACTACCGGAACTGGGACCTCCTCGTCAGACTTGACCTGAGAGTCCTCCACTGGGGCTGTTGCTCTAGGCTGAGCCCGGTCCGGCCTCGGCCTCTAGCACGGCCTCATCCTCTAGCACGGCCTCGTCCTCGACCTCGACCTCGACCTCAACCCCTCGTAGGAGCTGTAGCAGGAGTGTCGAGCAGCTGAGCGGAACCAAGGGAAGCACGCGTCCTCACCATCTGCGAGAGAGTAGAATGGAAACTCAATCAGTACTCAGAATTCATATCGCACGACAGAGATGAAGAAATGTGGAGTTATCCTAACTTTGCAGCCTCTGGGGATAAGTACAGACGTCTCCGTACCGATCCCTCAGACTCTACCAAGGTTGTTCGTGAGTTATGAGACCTAAGNCGTGAGTTGTGAGACCTAAGCAACCTAGAGCTCTGATACCAACTTGTCACGACCCGAAATCCCACCCTTCAAGCCGTGACTGCATCTAACGTTGAACCCGCTAGACAAGCCAACGTGTACAGTTAATCTAACATTTGCAATCCAATTCAACAGTAGTAAAGGAAATACCTTTAAAAATCTTAACAGAAATAACGAAATACTTTAGAATTTTAACAGCGGAAATGAAATAGAAATCCGAAAATGCAAAGTGAAATAGTAAAATACATAACGTCGCATAAGCCCAAAACTGGGGTGTCACAACTCACGAACTGTCTAAACAGAGTGCTAAATACATAGTCTGAAAAAAATACATCATTGTCTTGAAACTGGGGGAGAAGATAAGACAAAAAGGAATCCAAAGTCAGGAGAGACACCAAGGCCCACGAACGCCAGCGGGTATACCCTGAAGCTCTGGGTGGACTGAAGGTGACTCCCTCAATGCGGTCCACTGGGTTCGGATGCGGGATCTTCACAACGTTAAGAAGTGCAGTGTAGCATCAGTANGGAGCAGTAAAGGGGAACAAGTGAAATGAAGAAGTTAAATTGACATATGGGAGTAAACAAGGAAGGAAATTTAGCCCAATAGCTAGCGAAACAAGTATAAGTACCAGAAATGTAAATAATGGCACGGCATCACCCTTCGTGCTTTTACTCTCTTCCTCACAATGCGATGTATAATGTGAAATAGTATAAATCATGGCACAGCATCACCCTTTGTGCTTTTACTCTCTTCCTCACAATGCAATGTACAATGTAAGGCAATATAAATCATGGCACGACATTAACCTTTGTGCCTATAATCAATGTAAATCATGGCACGGCATTAACCGTCGTGCTTATAATCAATGTGAATCATGGCACGACATCACCCTTCATGCTTTACACTCTTCCTCACTTTGAAATGTAATCAAATATCATGGCACGGCATCACCCTTCGTGCTTTACACTCTTCCTCACCAAACAAAGACAAATATAATGGCAAGGAGTACAGCATAGTGGAAATACATTTCAATATCACCCGGCAAGGGGAAAACATCAATCAATATCACAACAATTGCCCGGCAAGGGTCTCAGCTATAACCAATCAATTCAAATATAGCCTTAACGGTTGGATTTTCAATCAAACCAACACATCATAGGTTCATCAACCAAGATTTCCAACAATAACGGCTTCCATGTAGATACAAGTTCATAATATAACGAACTTGGAAGTAATAACGAGGTTTATCAAAATTAGACTCACGGGCATGCTTGACACACAATGCATAGGTACTCGTCACCTTACTTATGCATTGAACATGATAAACACTTAGCACATAGCATACAATACCTATTCCCTCACCAAAGTTAGGCAAGACATTTACCTCGGGTCCAAAATATAGCAATCAACCTTCTAACACCGCCTTTCCTTTTGAATTCAACTCCGGAACAACAATATCTAGGCATAATTAACTTAAGTATATCAATAATGACTCAATGACACAATCTCATAGCCTAAATACATAATTTCTATCATTCTTCCAAAAATTCCAAAATTCGACCCCGAGCCCACTTGGTCCAAACACGAGGCTCGGATCAAAACCCGATCACCCATACTCCCACGAGTTAGAATATATAATTTGTTTTGAAATCCGACCCCAAATTGTGGTTGAATTACCCAAGATTCCCAAAAACCCCTAATTTCTACTTTGATTTTAGGATTTTAGGCCTAGATTCTAGTGATTAGGGAAGGGAAGTGAAAGTAATTGATGTTAGAAACACTTATCCAAAAGGCTATGGGGGAAGAATTGGCTTGGAGGTTTTCAATGGAGGTTGGAGGAAGGAGAAAGTGATGGAAATATGAAAATCCCGAAATAACATTTTGTTTTTGACTTAAGAAAATAACTGGGAAAAAATACACTCTGCGATCGCAGAAGAGAGCTTGGCTGACCCTATGCGATCGCATGATGGGGGTTACGATCGCAGAAGAGAGCTGGCTTGAACACTGCGATCGCGGAAGGGAATATGCGATCGCAGAGAGTAATTACCTGGGGCCCACCCAGATCACCTACACCCTATGCGATCGCGGGAGAAACTATGCGATCGCATAGAGTCACAGAACCCCCCCCCCCCCC
>ML290092.1:26180-39351 GCA_005239495.1 Nicotiana undulata | reverse complement strand
AAAACAGATATTGGGGATATTAGTAAATGGGAGGGACTTTTATATATACTTTGTGGGGAATCGGGTAGAAATGATGCTCCTAGGATTATTATGACCATCTATATGCATTACAAATCATGCTCCTAGGATTGTTATGGTCATCTATATGCATTAGAAAACCATGCTTATAGGGTTGTTGCGTGCATTAGAAGACATGCTTATAGGTTCATCATGTTATTTGCTCTAAATGTTTATTTCTGCATATTCACATCCGCGCTAGAAATCATGTCTCTAGGTTGTTATTAATTCTGCCTTAATAGTCATGTTCATAAACCTCCTATGTGCATTAGAAACCATGTTCTAGGACTTTTATTGCACTCGCCTAGATGTTATGCCTATAGTTAAATCGTATAAAATCAGTTTCATCATCAGGCCCATAAGGAATATACAAAAGCAGTCCCAACACCTAGACATCATGCTCATAGGGATAAATATATAAAACCAGTTCTGTAATGTCTATGAGTATTCTTCAGCGCCTAGACAACATGCCTATATGGTCTAATGAACAAAACCTGCCTGCTTAAAAATCGATCATTAGTTTACTAGGGTTCTGATTAATGACAAGATAATATGCTCATATGATACTTCTAATCCACACCTAGGAAAGCCTATAGGACAACTAAAATCCTGAAAATTGTAAAACTGTGCTTTGTTTAACTGTTTGTGAACTACCCAGCTTCAGCAAGCCCTAAAATCGGTAGGCAAACTGGTTAGGTATCCACTGCCTCGCTTTAATAGAATACTGCAATACTCACTTAGATATCCTTCTATAGGACTTTTAAAGTGTTTTAAAAACTGTTGTTTGAGACGTGCTATTGTCTGCTTATTTGTGGAGGTAAATGTGAGCCTTTAATTGCTCTGTTATATGATAGTCCTATTTGTTTTGTTTGTCGCTTAGATTTTCTCCTTTTAAGTATCATAGGTGAGTCTAGAACCACCTTAATTAGAAGTCCTAAACACCTCCAGGATCATAGGTAAGGGACGGGTAATGCACGCATAAAGTACGTTTAATCAGAATCGCTTATATAACCATTAAGGGGAGGGTAATTAAGTAGTAAAGGATATGATGACCTGTGGGCCAATGCCACGCGTAACACCTCTATTTGGGGAAAGTTTACCGGATATTGCACAGAAGTGATCTTATAGGCTAATAAACCTAGGACCTCTTTATTCCCATTTTTAACAATCTCTATGTGTTTAAATTGTTTTATTTCCTTAATGACTAATTCACAAAACGAGTTGGGTCGGGACCCACCGTTGTGGACCTCGAGGGGTGCCTAACACATTCCCCTTGAGGTAATTTCGAGCCCTTACCCAATCTCTGGTAATGTAAACTGATTTTATGAGTTATTTGCATTAGGTGCCCTAACGCACCTTAATCCGTTAGGTGGCGACTCTTCAATTTCCATACCCTTTCCCCAAAAGGAAACGAGTTGTCCCAAAGAATGTCGAAACCCGAACTCCGCGAGGAAAAAGGGGGCGCAACAAGAGTCTTTAAAAACTTGCAATTGCAACCGCTTCATTTCGACGGCCATTTCAAGCCCAAGTATTAGTGCTTGATGCTTAGCAACGTTGTTAGAGCAGAGTTGCGTCAACGTAAAAGAGTAGGGCAAAACTTCACATTGAGAAGTGACAAATACTACACCAGCACCAACTCCTCCGCGGTGTGTAACCCATCAAGGCACGTCTTCCATGGATGTTGAACTTCAATGACCATTGCGTCCTCAACAGGCAGTTCATCAGTTAGCTCCCAATCATCAGGAATAGGGTGATCTGTCAAGAAGTCTGCCAATGCTTGTCTTTTTACATCCTTTTGAGGGATGAACAAAATCGCGAATTTTTTAAATTGGAGATACCATCTCGCTAGTCGATCAGTAAGAACAGGTTTTGACATCACGAACTTGATGGGATTTGCTTTAGAAACAAGACGAATAACATGAGCTTGAAAGTAGTGCTTTAACTTTTGAATTGAGAATACTAGCGCCAAACACAGCTTTTCAATTGGAGAATAATTCAGCTCGTTTGATGTCATCATCCTGATCAAGTAGTAAAGAGAGTTTTCTTTCCCCTCACTATTTTCTTAGGCAAACAAAGCTCCAACTGACCTTTCTTGTGCCGAAATACATAGTATTAGCGACTTTCCAAATATATGGGCTGCTAAAACCGGAGGCTTCATCAAGTAGGGTTTAATGCTCTCAAAGGCATTGCTACACGCTTGGTCCCATTTGAAAGGGACACCTTTATTCATAAGGTGACTGAATGGTTGGAACCTCTCAGCTAGGTTTGATATGAATCTCCTAAGGTACGCTAACTTTCCTTGCAGACTTTTCAATTCGTGAATATCCTGAGGCTCAGGCATTTTCAAGATTGTGTCTACTTTGGCTTGATCAATTTCAATCCCTGGATGTCGGAGAATGAAACCAAGGAACTTTTCGAAAGTAACTCCAAAGGCGCATTTCATTGGATTCATCCTAAGCTGGTACCTCCGGCAACTCAAACACCATTCTCAAGTCTTTCAAGTGGTCTCCCCTCTTTCTTGATTTTACCACCAAGTCGTCCACATAGCATGCGACATTTTTGTGGAGAAGATCGTCAAAAATATTCTACATAGCCCTTTGGTAAGTAGAACCAATGTTCTTCAAGCCAAAAATAATTACCCTATAGAATTAAATACCCTTGGGGGTGCGGAATGCAGTAAGCTCTTCATCTTTTGGTGCCATGCGAATTTAGTTATAGCCTGACGAACCATCCATAAACGACATTGCCTCATACCCAGTAGTAGCATCGATCATCAACTCTGGGATGGGAAGCTAGAATTCATCTTTGGGACACGCATTGTTGAGATCCCTGAAGTCGACGCACATTTGAATTTGGCCATTATTCTTTTTTACAGGGACAATACTTGAAACCCATGTTGGGTATTTAACTTCCCGAATAAATTCAGCTTCAATGAGTTTGTTAACTTTGGTTTCAATCAGGGGAACCAAGTCCGGCATAAAGTGCCTTTGAGCTTTCTTAACAGGACCAGTGCCATTCTTGACCGCAAGGTGATGGACTGCTACTTTAGGGTCCAAGCCAGGAATTTCTTTGTAACTCCAAGCAAAGACATCCCTAAGCTCCTTGAGTAACTCAATATAAGTGCTTTCTTCATCAACTTCTAGTAAAGCACTTAGGTAGGTGGGTCTTGGTTCTTCATTAGTACCAAGGTTAACTTCTTTTAAGGCATCAATCGTAGCCTTCACCCTTTCTTCAAGTTTTGGGCGAAGCGGGTGTTCTTGTATTTCGATTATTTCTCTGGAACTTATTCCCCTTCTTTAATGGACCCAATCTCTCAAATACGGAAGTTCTCACACTTAATTTTCCAAGTCGATCAAAGACAGAAGGCCTATTAGAAGCGGCAGATTCATCTCCTACAATGATATAATTGTTGCTCGCCCTTCTTATGGAGATGCGCATTGGTGACAGTTACTTGTATCCCAAACCTTCACGTGGTTGCCTCGTCGCAACTTCTGATGGGAGCTTCCCTAACTTTGACGGCTCATTGGGATTGTATCCAGCTTTTGCAAATAGCCTGTAAGCGTTATAACCAAAACCTTCATCTATTCACTTTGTAGGGAGTGCCACATTTTGCAAACGATTCTGGGCTACAAACCCTACAAGCGGCTTCGAGGAAAACTTTACTGCCTCAATTCGTTTCACCGGAAGAGTTAACTTCTTTAGCATATTAGATGATTCGCTTTCATCTTTCTTCCTTTCAGGGACATATTGGAGCGCAGGACTTACTTTCTTGCCATAAGACGCAATATCCCCTCTATGAGTCTTATTCCCGTTGGGTTCTGTCTCCTCAAGTAACATGCTTTACCAATAGTCACCTCGTCTCTTTTAGTTGTGGGCTCGTGATTCTTGCTTTTCATGTCATCACCAACATTTAATTCTTTCACAATGCGGTTCTTCAAGTAGAACTTTGCATCGGTGAAGTGTGACTCTGCCTCGGTGAATGGCTCATCATCAACAGTTATCTTCTTCTCAACTTCACCCTCGTAGTATTTTAAACATTGATGGTAGGTAGATGGAACTACTTTATTCTCATGTATCCAAGGCCTTCAAAGCAAGACGTTGTATGAAGTCTTCGCATCGATCACATGCATCCATGCACTTAATTGCATATCTTCAATGGTGATTCCCAGCCTAATCACGCCTATGGCTCCTTTCCCCTTTTGGATGAATCCTTGGATCATCACACGACTTTCTAAGAGTTCATTCACGGGAATACCAAGTTCTTTCACGGTGCGAATTGGCAAGATGTTCACTGAGGATCCTCTGTCAACCTAAATTTGATTTACTCTTTCATCGCGCATATAGCCAACCAGGTATAATGGGCGATTGTGAAGAGTGTCACCCAGTAGAAGATTGTCATTTGTGAACATAACCTTTTCCTCGCACGTTAACTTCTTGAGGAATAGACTCGATGAGCTTTTTTGAAGATGGTTTCAACGATAGGTCATCACTCTTCTCACGAGTATTCATAAATAATTTTGATATAATAAACATGAAGCCATAAACTTTCGAACCAACAACCTTCCAAACCCACAAATTTCATAAACTTTTGAACCGCAAAACTTTCGAAACCGCGAAATTTCGAACCCGTAAACTTTATAATTTCTAACCCGTAAAATCTGAAACACATAAACCTCCAAACTCATATATTTGGAACTGACAAACATATGATCTATTAAAATATTCTAGTAGGAGAATTTCTTTAGTAATACATGATAGTTACTTTCTTAGTCGTCTAACAATAATTTTCATTAATGTACGCTTTCTAGGTTAACACATGAGAGGTTCCTAAATATTTTAATATTTAAAAAAAAAATCAATNTATATATATATATATATATATATATATATAATTTCAGTTTGTTTCGGCTTGAACATCCCTAGTTGGAGGAATGCAAGACTCATATATAAATACAGGCTTAGTGAAGCTTCTGGCATATAGATGTGCATCCAAGGCATACATTAGGGATTCTGCTACATCTTGCAAGGTATCAAGCCTAACACATTTGAAGAACTTGCAACTCGTGACCATGACATAGAATTTAGAATGGCCGCCGCTGGAAATGAAAGGCTGCCCATCTATGAACCTCGCAAAGAGAACGACAAGCAAGAAGCCAGAAAATGGAGCAAGTTTGTCCCAAGATCTGAAACAAAGAAGATATAAATGTCAACACACCACCTGTGAAGTTAACGACGAAGGTGAGCAGAGTATGAAATCCACTTCATTTCAAGATAAGCCAAGTAGAATGTTGACTCCAAAAGGAATGCAAGAGAAAGAGTATCCACTTCTGGATTCTGATGTGCTAGCCATTTTCGAAGAACTCCTCGAGTTAAATATCATTGAGCATCCGGAGATGAAGCGACCAAATGAAGCTGGGAACACTGATGACCCAAATTACTGCAAATACCATCGACTTGTGAGCCACCCTCTGTAGAAGTGCTTTGTCTTTAAGGACAAAGTTATGGACTTGGCTCGTGAAAAGAATATCGTGCTTGAAGATGATAAAGCAAGTGCGAACCAAGTCTCTATCACATTTGGCACATTCAGTCGAGACAAATTATGTAGTTTTAAAGAAAGTAAAGATGAAGAGTTACTGTAGAACAACAAAGTTGAAGACAATCAACCTGAAGATGATGAAGGTTGGAGACTTGTCGTAGGCTCCACAAAAGAAGCCTACGAAAAGGATCAATGGAACAACCAACAAGGAAAATAATGGTGAAAAGACCGAGGAGATGGAATCCAGTTAAGCATTTAAAGAAAGCAAAAGTGGAGGTGCACCACCCTCAAAAGCCATGACATCCAATGACCTTGGAAGAGTTCTTTCCATGTTGGTTCCGCATGAAGATTTCTCGTGATGATATTGGGGCCTCTTGTTGTAATGCTGATAAAGGGGAGATTTTCCTTAATTTGCGTACCAAACACCAAAAAATGAATAAGATTACTAGTTTTCCAAGAAAATATTTTTCATGGAAAATATTTTCCTTTATACCAAACACACCCACAATTATTGAAAAAATATTTCAGTAATGTTCTTCAGTTGCAAGGGGTAGCAAATTCATATTAGGGCTTGAGGCTAAGTGAAGTCATGAATGGATAATATGGTTACTCATTTTATCCGTGGGTTAACCCGTTTATTACCCGTGTTAAATATGGTCCGCGTCGGATAATTTACCCCTTTTTCCATTACCCGTTTGGACCCGAACCATATCCGACCCAGCCCGCCCGTGTGCCACTCCTAGTTTGGTTTGGTTCTAATAAAAATCGAATCAACCCCGTCCATGTACACCCCTACCTCCAACAGTTGATAAAGTCGATAACTGGTTCACCCTTCCATTGACGAGTATTTGTGTGTTCCACCATGCACACAGTGCGCCTTGTGCTATAAAAGCGATTGAGGAACTCTTGCTCTAGTTGATCCCAGTTATCAATAAATCTCGCCTCGAGGTTTGTATACCAATCAAAAGTATTTACTTTTAGCGAGCGGACAAACTTTTTAATGAGGTAATCTCCATAAGTCCCAGCATTGTTGCATGTCTCAACGAAGTGCGCCACATGTTGCTTTGGATTGCCTTTACCATCAAATTGTTGAAACATTGGAGGTTGATAGCGAGCAGGCATGTTCCACATATCGATCCTTGCAGTGTACGGCGTTGCATATGTAAGGGAGGACTTGGCAGCAACTTCATACTTGTTCTTAATATTTCCTTCAATGAACTCCTTCAGTTGATTGATGGAAATCATCCCTTCAGATGAGACACGGATAACCTTAGCGGATACTACTTGTCTTGGGGGAGAATCAATCTCTGGAACTTTTGGGAGCTTGCTAGGTGCATGGGTGGATTCTTCTTCCATCAAGATTCCCACCCTGTCTGTTAGCTTGTCAGTTCTAGCATCTTGATTTTGCATGCACTTGGTCAAACCAGCGATTGCTTCCGTCATGTTTGCCAACTGCTCTTCCGCAGATGAAGTGTTTGTCACCATGGATTGCATGATTGTTGTAAATAATGGGGATTAGCATGGATTGCCACACAGATTGATTCTCAAATGTCTCACGCTATGCGGTGTAAGTGGGGAGGATCCATCACTTGAAGCATCATCATCTTCCTTAACAACAGAGTTCTTGGATCCGGAGAGGTCAAACAGAGCAAGAGTTTTCTTGATCTTTTCAGCAACATCGCTTCCTCCTTCGGGTGTATTTGTGGAAGATCTTGCTCTTTTTGAGGATGAATATCCGAAAATAGGGGTTGATGCGGATGACAGTTGGAGTTCTTGTTATCCTAAAGAGCTTGCTTTGCTCCTCGTAACTAGTCTGAAACATCCAAAGGTAACATCGAGGATTCTTTCCACATCAGCATAAAACCTGTAGTTAGCAGCCTTTGTGGAAGTTGATCCGGAGTCGATTTTCTTGGAAAGCATTTTGGTATTTTTAAACTTTGGTAATTGAAAAGTTGAGATGAGAGGTAGAGATTGTCGCACCAGGCATGCCAGAATTTGTAGACGATAAATTTGCATCGAGAAAATTAAATCAAGACCGAAAATATTGCAACAATCTTAGTATTTGATTTCAAATAATATTAGTGTACAATCTTTATGAATCCTCTGATTCTTCTTTCCAACAGTAAATAAATTCAAGGGCCTTTAAGCTTGATCTTGAATATGTAGTTGTTGCCACGAACGATGATCTTGTTCTTGAGCTTAGCTTGACTGCTTGAACTTGACCTTGATTTGTTCTTTGTTCTTGAGCTTGAACTTGATTTGTTCTTCGTTCTTGAGCTTGTACTTGATTGCTTGAAGTTTGAAACTTGTGGAGGAATTTGTAGCGTTTGATCCACGAGCTCTTTCTTGCTTCTTATTGTAATTTCTGGTGTCTTTTCTGTGTTATGAAGACCCATATTTATAGTTGTAGGAGGAAAGATTTATGATAAGAACACACTCTTTCCGACCAATCAGATTGAAGAGTGAGAAGATCGCATTTGATTGGCCAGAGCATGTCACTTGCACATGTGGCGCAGTTTCATTGGCCTTTTAATTTGACTTGGCATGCCTTGTCATTTTGACACGTGGCATCTCATTGGCTCTTCTATTTGACTTCGGCGTGCCACGTCTTTTGACACGTGGCACCAAACTGGGCCTCAAGGAAGATGGTATATTTGTTTAACCAAAGAATTAGATTTCTTGACTAAAGTTATTTTTAGGATGATCACGAGTTTCTGATAATCAAGGAAATAATGATAAGTAAGAATGAGTAAGTAAATAGACAATAATATGATGCACAAAAAAGTAAAGTGTATTGTATTCGTAGTTAGGATGTGTCTTACAAGTTAACTTCTATTCCCTTATATAGGGAATTCTTCAGTATAACGTCTACCTCTTGCAATGATAACACATTAATGACTAATGATTACATTAATGTAACGTTATAAAGAATAATCGTAACTGCTGCGTGAAGGTTGTGTAACGTGTGGATCATTAATTGAAGATCTTTGAATCTGCCCGTAGCTCTTTCCGGATTCATTCTGACCGTGTCTCTTCCTTGCCTCAATCAAGTTGAGTTTCCCATAGCTAATTACCTTGTGGGTATATAGTGTCGTGCCTCTTTGCCTCGCACCTCCTTATAGAGTCATGTCCTGTTGTCATATTTTCCTTGGTCCACATAACTGGCTGAATCATCAAGAATTATCATACGTGTGAAGCTCTTTTTTACCAATACAGGTAGTCCCCCCACTTACCATTTATTTATCGATTAATATTTGGTAAGTGGATACGCATTTATGGCGGGAATATTTTGCCGCCGCTTTACTTTGAAACATTGTATTCTTCTCTGAACATAGGCGTAGCTTGTCACTTCCATTTAATGCTTAATCCACATGTCACCTACGGGTTGGTTCTGCAATTACTCGGCGACTTTTAGGGCTTTTTGTGGCTGCATCAGTCACGATGTGAAACCTTCAATTATGAATTTCACATCATTGTTTTTTCCCATTTTTTACGGTTGTCTTCGAGTATAAATACCTTTTCTCCTTTCTTTACTTTCACGAAAAACTTTCATTCTTTGTTTGTAAAGAACGTTTTCCTCGTCTTTGTAAATATGTCTTCTTCGAACCAACCTAAAGGAGTGATAAACGTTGATGATTTGTCCCCTTCTTCTGCTCCGACGTGGAGACGGAAAGGTGGTATATTGAGGAGTTTAAGTTCTACTCCTTCAAGAGGTTTTTCCTCTTCCCAGATTACTTCCCCTCCTTTTTCTAGGTCTTTAATTTCCCCAAGAGCTAGGGCTTCCAGATCTTCATCTAGAGGTAGAGAACATCATGAACCTTTACGCGAACCTCGAGTGGAGTAAATCATTCCTGCTGAGTTTACCTTTGCTAGGGATAATCAGGTTCTTACAAATCAATCTTCATCTCTTGATAGTGCTGATAGGTACCCTACCTTGCTCACCGAAGGTTTAATTCCTCTTGTTCGTAGGGACTATTTTGGGAGTCTGATTTTCCTGTTATCGTTACGAATGGCAATAAAATAATAGCGTCTTACAAGATGGGATATTCTTTTATTTATACCTACCCTTTTACCTTAGGGTTTAGACCTCCCATTGATCCAATTATTATTGAGTTCTGTCGTTTTTTCGATATTTGCTTGGGACAAGTCGGTCCTATTGTATGGTGAGTTGTTGCATGTCTCAGATGTTTAGCTACTTTAGCCTCGGTTCCTTTCACCTTCAATCATCTTATTCATCTCTATTCCCCGACCTTATTTCGTCAAGGGATTTTTACTCTGGCTGCCAGGAGTAAAAGAGTGTTGGTGACCCCTGATGACGATAAGGATAGAGGTTGGTACCTTCGGTATGTTGTTGTGCCTACTGCTGGTTTAGTAGGTGAAGAAAATCTTCCCTTCCCCTAGAAGTGGAATCGTGCATGTGAGTACATTTTAGCTCACATTCCTTATTTTTTACTTTTAAGTGTTTTATTAACACCGTAGTTGTTTCTTCTTTTATCAGCAATCATGGGTACTGTTAAGAATGTCTTCGGTATCCGTGGTTGGGTAGAAAAGTTGTTGTCTAATGCTCCATTAGAAGAAAGGTCTTGGAAGTACTTTTCTAGGAAGTACGGTTGGAAAGTGAAAACTCACAGTAAATGAAGCTTTTATTTCCGCTTCTTTCCTTACTCGAGTCTCTTTGTTATTTTACCCTTTTTCTTTTGACAAGGTTTCCCGCTCGTGGGGCGCCTGCTGCATCTGTTCCCAAATTCTCCCTGGCTCAAACCCAGGAAATTATTTCAGGTTCTTCTTCTTCGAAGAGAAAGGTTGGCGGGTTTAGGACCTCGGAAGAAGAGGAGGAAGAGGAAGACACTTTGGTGCATAGGTCCCGTAGAAGGAGGGTGATCTCGGACGATGAGTCTTCACCCATGTCTATGCTTTCCGTGCCTGTAATCAGACCTTCTACCTCTGAAGATGCTCCTCCCTCTCTTGTGCATGATTCTGTGGATCATTTGTTCCGTGAAGGCTTTAGCCCTGCTATTAATGAAGTTCCCTTGGCTGTTTTTCCTCCTTCTTTTAGAGAAATCACTTTATCTGCTCCTTTTATTTCTTCTGCTCCCATGGCTATTACTGCTCCCATTGCTGCTTTGCCCGTGGATTTTTCGGCTCCTCAGACTTTTGTGCCTACGGCTTCTACATCTCTGCCTACTTCCGTGCCTTCTGTTAGAGAAGTAGGGTCTTCCAGCAGGGAGATGCGGCAGGTACTAATAGAATTCCAGCTAATGGGAGTCTTTTTAAGAAATCTGGCCAGCCTGACGTGTGGCTCAAATCGCTGATAGGCCCGACAGAGAGAGCCAAATTGGATAGCCACAGTTCTCTCACATGGGCTAATGAGATCGTGCATACCTCTTTAAAGGTAAAGTGCATTCTCTTGCATTTCATTCTTGTATATATAATTTATCGTATCTAATTGATTTTCTTTTTGTAGATCAATCTTATTGGCACGGAGCTCATGAAGAGGATTTCTAACACGGGGCAAGAAATGAAAGAGTGGCATGCTGAAGCAGATAACTGGAAGGGGAAATATGAAAGCTTAAGGCTCGACATGGAGGCCTTAGAAGAAGGAAAATGTACCTTGGAGCAGCAGATGAGAGTCATGGCGGCGGAGTTGGCAGTGGATAAGGCTTCTTCTAATCAAGCGGGCAAAGATAAAAGCATCATTGAGGCTTCATTCGATGAGCAATTGTCTCGTACCTCATAAGAAGTCAAGAGCTTGAAGGCCTTACTGGACAAAAAGGAAGATTACTCAGGAGAGCTTGCGCAGTTGTTTACCCAGACCTATGAGGATCTTCGTATTGCCTTAGATAAAATTCAATTCTTGGAAAGGTCTGTCGAACCTTTAAGGGCTGCCAAAGATGTTGTTGAGGCTGAGAGGGACGGGCTGTGAGCTGAAGTTATGATATGGGAGAAGGATTACGAAGCTCTTGAAGACGCGGCAGCTGTCGAAGTTAGTTGGGCGTACATGAATTCACGCCTCGACACATTGACTAAAATGAGTCGAGAGGATTTTGACCTTAACGCTGAAATTGCCAAAACCAAGGAAGCCATGGAGAAGGCTCAACAAGGTCAGAACCTTTCTTCACCTGAAGGTGAGACTCCTGCTGTTCAATTCTCCTCGACCCAAGTTGCTCTTGCTCCCTCTGCCAGTGAAGAAGTCGATCCCCCTTCTAAAGACAATTAAGATGTTGGTTCCTCTCTTTTTTTTATTTGATTGGTGGTTACCCCCAGCTCCATCGGGGGGTAACTTTGGTTCTCTTTAAAGCCCCCAAATGACAACTTAGGGGAACTCCAATGTATAAAACTATATGCGACTAAGTATAAGTTAATACTTAGTTTTTACTTAGCCGCTTTTTAATATATGCAAGTATGACTTTTTGCTTTGAGTTTTTGTTTCACTCTTTTAAGTCTTTTGCGTTCTTTATTTTCGAGGTTTCAGTTTTACCTCTGAGTTTTTGCATAAAAATGCTGAAATTACTCGTACCTTTTCATAGTAGGCACGGTGTAGCATGTAAAATGCGAGCCTTTTTGTAGTAGGCATTGTTTATGAAAGAGGGCCCTTTTCCTTTTGATCGACACTTAATGAAGAAGACGTCTCAACTTCATAATGGTTTAATAATGCAATAGAGAGATATGAATTATTCACATGTTTAAGAATGTTTTTGAAGAAAGTTTTCTGTTTGAACTTTCACAACATTTTACATGTGTTTGATCATCGTCTAAAACTCATGTTGCAACTTTTTTCTTTGAACATGTTTGATATGCACTTGTATTTCGTAACTGTTTTTCTTATGTAACAGTTTTTTCGAGTTAATACAAGAGAATAATTGTTTTTCGTTCGTAACCGTTTTTGTAAAGGCAGGGGGTTTTACCCGTAACTATTTTTATTGATAACAGTTTTTAATAATCACGAGGGAAATACTTTTTCATCCGTAACTGTTTTATTCGATAACAGTTTTTCAAATGAGTACAGGGATTTTGATCTTTCATCCGTAACTGTTTTGTTTGATAGCAGTTTTCCAAATGAGTACAAGGATTTTGATCTTTTCATCCGTAACTGTTTTATTTGATAACAATTTTCAATATGAGTACAAAGATGTGCATTTCTTCCTCATAGGTAATATTTTGCCTTTTAACCTGAACATGTTCGAAGGTTTTTTGGATCAGGTTTTGTTTGAGTCTTCGGCTCTTTCGATTTCGGCTCCTTCGCTTTTGCTCGTATCACTTGACTTGTTGGGTAGATGGATCTTCAGGCTCGAGCTTTGACTTTTTGATAGTCTTCTTTGCTTCATCTTTGCCTTCCATACTGTATAGTCCCCCAAGTGTTTGAGCTTTGAAGAATGAAATCTCGAGCACTTGACTATTCCTTCCTTGTAGTCCTTTTCCTGAAAAGGAAAATCATTCGGGACTCGAAGGTATATAGTTTTTAGATGATGATTGCTTAACCCTTTAAAACATCCATCAGAAAGTGTAACCCTAAACCGGGAATTTAGTTACTTCCTCGCGTCTTTGCAGGTCTAATATCATCATCTGGTGATGGGTTAG
>ML290092.1:0-26103 GCA_005239495.1 Nicotiana undulata | reverse complement strand
TAATACTTCTTCAAATGGATGGCATTCCAGCTTGTTGGTAAGATCCTGCCATCCATAGCTTCCAACTCATAGGCGCCCTTTCCAGCTATGCCTCGGACTTTGTAGGGTCCTTCCCAATTTGGACTTAATTTTCCCGTACCAGCTTCTTTGGTTGATTGAAAGACTTTTTTGAGGACGAAGTCCCCAATTTTGATGTATCTGAGATGAGCTTTACGGTTGTAATAACGCTCTATGATTTGTTTTTGAGCTGCCATCCGTATTAGTGCTGCTTTTCTTCTTTGTTCGAGCATGTCCAGATTGGTTCTCAATTCATCATTGTTTGCATCCTTCGTGGCTGTAGTAAGCCTTATGCTTGATTCTCCAATCTCCACAGGTATAAAGACTTCAGAGCCATAGACAAGTGCGAATGGAGTCTCTCCCGTGGCTGTTTTTGAAGTTGTTCTGCAGGCCCATAATACCGCTGGTAACTCATCAGGCCAATTTCCCTTGGCTTTCTCTAGCCGTTTCTTTAGGTTGTTGATGATGACTTTATTTGTTGATTTAGCTTGACCATTAGCCATGGGGTGATATGGCGTTGAAGTAATCTGTTTAATTTGCCAACTTTCAAAGAATTCTGTGATTTGCGTGCCTATGAATTGCGGGCCATTATCACACACAATCTCCTTAGGTATTCCAAAGCGGCATATTATGTTTCGCCATAAGAAGCTTTTAACTTCCTTTTCTCGCACCTGTTTGAAAGCTTCCGCCTCTACCCATTTTGTAAAATAGTCGGTTAGAACGAGTAAGAACCGTACCTTTCCTTTAGCTGCGGGGAGGGGTCCTACGATATCCATGCCTCACTTCATGAATGGCCATGGTGATATTATTAGGTGTAAAAGTTCCGCTGGTCGATGCGTGTTATTGGCAAACCGTTGTCATTTATCGCATTTGGATACGAAGCTCTCAGCCTCTTCTTCCATCTTAGGCCAATAGTACCCAGCTCTGATAAGGGTTTTGACCAAGGATCTCGCCCCTGTGTGATTTCCACAGTATCCTTCGTGGACTTCTGTCATCACGAACTCCATTTGATTAGATCCGAGGCATTTAGCTAGGGAACCTCCGAACATCTTGCGATATAATGTGTTGCGAATGAGGCAGTACTTAGCAGCTTTTCGGCGAAGTGCTTGAGCTGCTTTTTTGTCATCAGGTACGGTTCCATTATGCAAAAAATTTAAAATGTCGTTTCTCCAATCCCAGGTTAAATTGTTAAAAGTTACCTCATTTTTGTCCTGGTTTATTGCTGAATGAAATAGATGGACGACAATTGCATTGTCTTTGTTTGTAACTTCCATGACTGTTGCGAGGTTAGCCAATGCGTCTGCTTCCACATTTTCCTCTCTAGGTATTTGTACAACCTTCCACGTTTTGAATTGCCTCACGAGATCTCGTGCCTTTTCTAGATATTGTTGCATCCGAGATTCCCGAGTGATATAAGTCCCCTGCATCTGATTTACTACCAGTTGGGAGTCACTCTTGATTACGATTTGCTCGATTGAGAGTTCTCGTGCCAGTTCTAGCCCTGCAATGATAGCTTGATACTCTGCTTCATTGTTAGTTATATGATAACATTTGATAGTTTGTCGTGTCTTTTCACCCGTGGGTGATATTAAGACTATGCCTAAGCCGACACCTTTTATATTGGAAGATCCATCGGTAAATAGGGGCCATAGACCCGAATTAGCACCATTAAAGAGTTGTAACTCTTTTTCCACTTCAGGGACAATGCTATTATCAAAATCAGCGACAAAATTAGCTAAAATTTGAGACTTTATCGCAGTCCTAGGATGATATATTATGTCATGCTCGCTCAATTCTATGGCCCACTTAGTAACCTTCCTGATAGTTCTTGTTTATGAAATATATTTCTTAATGGATAAGAGGTCACAACAGTGATTGGATGACATTGAAAATATGGCCTCAACTTTCTAGATGTCGTGACTAGAGCTAAGGCTAATTTTTCCAGATGTGGGTATCTAGTTTCAGCATCTAGTAATGTTTTGCTTATATAATAAATTGGAGATTGTTTACCTTTATCTTCCCTTACCAATACTACACTTGCAACAATTTCCGCGACGACAAGGTAGACGTACAACTTCTCCCCCTCCTTTGGCTTTGATAGCAATGGGAGTTTTGATAGATAAGCCTTTAGATCTTTGAGAGCTTGTTGACATTGTTCAGTTCATTCGAATTGATTTTATTTGAAAAGAATCTAAAACTTTTTTCGGAAGACCTGGAAATAAATCTTCCTAAGGCTGCAATTCTTCCTGTTAGTCTTTGAACTTCTTTTTTGTTCGTAAGTATATCAGGTATTTCTTCTATAGCTTTAATTTGAGTAGGATTTACCTCTATTTCTCTATTTGATACAAGGAAACCAAAAAATTTACCTGATTCCACGCCAAAAGCGCATTTTTCTGGATTCAATTTCATATTATACCTGCGTAGAATTTCAAAGGTAATAGAGAGGTACTGGAAATGGTCTTCCGCATGTGTTTATTTTACCAGCATGTCATAGATGTAAACTTTCATCGTCTTCCCTAGATGTTCTTGGAACATCTTGGTTACTAATCTCTGGTATGTGGCTCCGGCATTTTTCAAGCCAAAAGGCATGACTTTGTAACAATATGTCCCCCTGTTTGTAATAAAGGAAGTTTTTTCCTCGCCTTAGGGATCCATTTTATTCTTATTGTAACCGGAATACGCATCTAGAAATATTAACAATTCATCTCTTGCAGTGGCATCAATCATTTGATCTATATGTGGTAATGGGAATGAATCCTTGGGGCATGCTTTATTTAAATCAGCATAATCTACGCATACTCTCCATTTACCATTCTTTTTAGGTACTACCACAGTATTAGCTAAACAGTTAGGGTACGTTACCTCACGTATTGAACCAATTTTCAAGAGTTTTTGTACCTCTTCGTCAATGACTTGGTTCTTGAACAGTCCTTGCTTTCTTTTCTTCTGCTTAACAGATATGAAGGATGGATCTTCATTTAGTTTATGAGTCATCACTTCTGGTGGAATACCTATCATATCTGAATGGTACCATGCAAAGCAATATGAGTTAGCCTTTAAATAATTAATTAACTTACCTCTTCAACTGGGGCTCAGCCTCGTGCCTATATGCACTCTCTGTTCAGGTTTTTGTTCAAACAATGGAATAGCTTCGAGATCCTCCGTTGTTGTTTTGATGTGTTCATCTTCTTCTGGTTCTTGAATGACATTCGGTTTGAAATCTACATCCGTGTGATTTGATTCATCTTCCGTGGTAACTTGGTTTACCATCTTGTGACTATCTTCTTACGTACATGTTCGAACAATAGCTTCTTCCGTACCTGTTTGGGTAATAATTGCTTCCATATCTGTTTGGTCGGTAACTTCTGCCTGGGAGATTTCTCTACCTTTTGATTCTTCCATTTCTACATTTTTTTTATAATGTACGACAAAATTTATATTCCTAGAGGTTTGCTGATCACCCCTAATATGTTGGATTCCCCATTCAAAAGGGAATCTAATTACCTGATGTAATGTAGATGGTACTGCTTTCATGTCGTGGATCCATGGCCGTCCCATGATTACGTTATAAGCCATGTCAGTATCGATGACTTGGAATCTGGTGTTTTTGATTACTCCATCGGCATAAGTGCTAAGTTCAATTTCTCTGTTGGTTATAACCGTAGAGTTATCGAACTCTGATATGGCTCGTGCCTTTGGGATCACCTGATTTCCCAAGAGCATTTCTTCTACGACTCTTAGCAAAATGATGTTGACTGAACTACCTGGATCAATAAACACTCTTTTAACGTTAGTGTCATGAATGAGTAAGGATATTACCAGAGCATCGTTGTGGGGGAGCATTAGTCCGCCAAAATCTGCATCATCAAAGGTTATATTGTCTGCGTCCGAGTTTTCTCGAACCCGCTTTCCGTGTGTAATTGTGAACTTCGTGGCTGTTTTGCAAACCACTCCATTTACTTCTTCTCCTCCATGTATAACATTGATAGTTCTTTTTGGAGACGGCGTTTTCGAGGGTTCCTGCATGTTCTTCATGTATGCCTGCTTACCTTTATCACTAAACAATTCTGTTAAGTAGCCCTGTTTCAATAATTGCTCTATTTCACCTTGTAAAAATCTGCAATCTGCAGTCTGGTGTCCATGATCATTATGAAATTCACACCAGAAATCTGGGTTCCTTTTACTTGGGTTTGACCGCATTTCTTTGGGCCATTTAACCTTATCTCCCATATTTCTTGATATTGAAACTAGTTTGGGGGTACTTACATTGAAGGTGTGATCCCCAATTCGTGCATTACCCCTAGGTCATTCATCTCGATCCTTTCTGGATCTAGATGAAGATGAGCCTGCATCTCTGCTGGGTGGTCTATATTCTTACCTAGTGTTTTCGAACCTGGAACGAGTTTCACGTCCTGAGGGTCCCATATAAGGATCGTACATGTTTTTACCTGATCTCCTGTCTGATTCAGAGCGTCTGGATCTGGTATGATCTTCATCTTTTGAACGAGCAATGGTATCTTCCTCTATCCAAAGTTTAGTACTGTACCTGTTATAAACATCATTCCATGTCGTAGCTGGGAATTCCCTCAAGCTTTCCTTGAGTCTTCTCGTGGCTTCTGAGCTTTTGTCATTTAGATTGCTCGCGAATGCCATGGCTGCCCAATTATCAGGCACCCGTGGTAGTAACATTCTTTCTCGCTGGAAAATGTCTACAAATTCACGGAGTAGTTCCATGTCTCCTTGTTTTATTTTGAATATGTCTTCCATCCTTTTCTCGACTTTTTGTGCACCGGAGTGTGCTTTTAAAAAAGAATCTGCAAGCTCAGCAAAAGAATCAATAGAGTTTTCAGGGAGAAGAGAATACCAAGTTAATGCTCCTTTGGTAAGTGTTTCTCCAAAGTTTTTTATTAGAACTGACTCAATCTCTTATTTTGTTAAGTCGTTGCTTTTTACTCCGGTAGTAAAAGCAGTCACATGGTCGCGTGGGTCAGTTGTCCCGTCATACTTGGGAACATCAGGCATTTTTAACTTCTTGGGTATAGGCAAGGGTGTTGCACTTGGTTTCCAAGGTTGTTGAGAATATCTATCAACATCAATGCCTTTGATAACTGGTGGTACTCCAGGAATTTGCTCGATTCGATCGTTTTGTTCCTTCACATGTTTCTGCAAGGTTAGTAATAAATTTTGCAATTCAGAGTTATTAGTCATACCTGGTCTCACTTCACGAGATTCATTAGGAGTGTCTTCCCTTGCTGAGTTTACCAACCTTGATTGGGGATTTTCCACGGTAATGGTATTATTGGGAGGTGGTGTTAGTGACGCAGGTGATGCCGCTGGTAATCCCCTTGCTAATTCTTGCAGAGCCTGGCTCACATACTCTGCAATCATTTTCTTTACTTGATTTTGTTCTACCGTTTGATCATTATCATTAACGTTGTTGTTGTTGTTGTTAGATATTTCTTGGGATTGTTCCCTTGAACCTCCTGGGGATCCAGGGGTGATGGAGTCCCATCTCTTTGCTGGTTATTGTCGTTGGAGTTCGACATAGTTCAGAGGATATCATTTGGAAAGTAAACAAAGATTATCAGATTCCCGATAACGGAACCAATTTGTTTAACCAAAGAATTAGATCTCTTGACTAAAGTTAATTTTAGGATGATCACGAGTTTATGATAATCAAGAAAATAATGATAAGTAAGAATGAGTAAGTAAATAGACAATAATATGATGCACAGAAAAGTAAAGTGTATTGTATTGGTAGTTAGGATGTGTCTTACAAGTTAACTTATATTCCCTTATATAGGGAATTCTTCAGTAAAACGTCTACCTCTTGCAATTATAACACATTAATGACTAATTATTACATTAATGTAATGTTACAAAGAATAACCGTAACTACTGCGTGAAGGTTGCGTAACGTGTGGATCATTAATTGAAGATCTATGAATCTGCCCGTAGCTCTGTCCGGATTCATTCTGACCGTGTCTCTTCCTTGCCTCAATCAAGTTGAGTTTCCCGTAGCTAATTACCTCGTGGGTATATAGTGTCGTGCCTCTTTGCCTCGCACCTCCTTATAGAGTCATGTCCAGTTGTCATGTTTTCCTTGGTCCACATAACTGGCTGAATCATCAAGAATTATCATACGTGTGAAGCTCTTTTTTACCAATACAATATTGGGCCTAATGAAGTGGGCTCATCATTTGTAGCCCAACTAAATGGACTAGCCTAGTGAATTAAGCCTTATTTATTTAATCCATATATATTGGATTATATATATAGTTAATTTAATTGTATTAGCCCATAAAATTTATTTTAACCAATATATCTTGAATTTAAAATATAGTCCAAGTTATTTTATGGATTTAATCTTAATAAAAATTATATGCCTACAGGACCGCCCCTGCTCATAAATTGACATGTGTATTTTTATTTATAATACCCCCCCCCCCTCCTTTTAATTCATACCCAAATGGTTTTAAATAACCTGATCTATTACCCGACCCCACAAACTTAACCCGTCTAAAATCTTCGTCTTCTGTTGGAGCAGGAAAGTTAAGATCTATAAACCTATTGTAAGAAAAATGAGTAGATAATATTGACTAAGAACAAGAAGGAAAGAAGAACAACTTATCAAAAATACTGTGTCGTGACAAGCCACTGCCTTGAAAGCGATTTCGGCCCGACTAGGTGCAAATCTTTAAGGCCGGTCGCTCCACAAGGTTCCACAACACCTCTAAACACGTGCACTCGTAGCTGGAAGTTTAGAATTTGCACAAAACAGCTGCCCAGAAAGAAGAGAAGATGAATGTATTTTATGTAGTTGTTACAGAAATTAAGGAATGTTGTAGGAAGAAAAGTAATGATTAGCAAGATGGATTCTTGGTTAAGATTGAGTGATTATGATGGCTAATCATAACCTATTTATAGGCAATTAAGGAGGTTGCATGTATGACAAGTGTCGAGAGTCGTTTGACACTTGTCCCTTTATATTAGTCCACTTGACTCCAATATTGACAAGTGTATCTTGTCTTCCATGCATGAAGACATATGGTAGATTTGCATAGCCATTTGTCAAAGCCATTCAACACTTGGCTTTAAGGCTTCATGCAAAAGGCCACTAGAAAATAGATAAGACATTTGAAAAATAAATAAAAAAACTCATGGCTATTGGTTGTAACTGGATTTTCAAAAAGAATATTTTGACTTTGCATTATGAATAATTCCAACAATCCCCCACTAATGCAAAGACAAAAATAGAATATTCTGGGCAAAAGAAGGAACATGTACTTAAGTGTCAATATCTTTCGATTTGAATTGACATGTAGTGAAATGAGGCAACAACTAACATCCACAAAGTGAAGTACTCTTGAACTGAATGGACATTAGCTGAGACCCCCACAACACATACTATATCCTTAATTTTATGCAAATTCCGCTATACTAACAAAGTGTTTTTATGGTCATGCACATACCTTGGGTCTCATGAGCGCTCTAGAAAGACATCACAAGTCTTTCATAAAAGGAGACCGCACCTTTACACTCACGTAGGTGATTCCATCAAGTCTATCTACACATAGACTACCTTAAGGCTACGGAATCATTAAGAGCAAAATAAGATCAACCTTATAAAGCACTACCACACGCCATAGGGATAGGAAATGTAGTGCATATTGAGGTTTCATATGGCTTCGTTTGACCACAAATGGGTATCCACCATACTTTCTCAATCCATGGGCTTTAGCCCCACCCCCTTCGACGTTTCAAGGATAGCTCTCCTTGCCAAGCCCTTGGTTAAAGGATCTACCAAATTTCTTTCGGATCTTACATATTCCAAGGCATGTTTCAATAACTGTTTTACCGCACTATGCCTAATGCGGACATGTCTTCTTTTTCCGTTGTACACACTATTTTTGGCAATTCCAATTGCCGCATGTGAGTCACAATGCATAGAAACTGGAGAATCTTGTCTTTCCCACAAAGGCACGTCTGCCAATAAGTTTCTCAATCACTCGGCTTCTTGCCCTGCCAACTCAAGGTCAATGAATTCAGACTCCATAGTAGATCGTGCTATACAAGTCTGTTTTGAAAACTTCCATAAAATAGCACCTGCACCCAAAGTAAACACATAGCCACTAGTGGAGCTAAATTCATCATTGTCAGTAACCTAGTTTGCATCACAAAATCCTTCTAAAACAGCAGAAAATTTATTAAAATGCAAAAACCAATCCATAGTACCTCTCAAATACCTTAGCAAATGATGAAGAGCATTCCAGTGTTCACTACTATGGTTGAGAGTATATCTACTCAATCTACTAACAGCATAAGCAATATCAGGTCGTGTATAGTTCATGTGATGTGAGAAACATCACACTACCAATTATTTTAGCGTACTCAGTTTGAGAAATACTAGATTCCTTATTCTTTTTCAAGTGTATGCTAGGATCATAAAGAGTTCTCACAGGTGCTACATCAAAATAATTAAACCTTTTCAACATTTTCTCAATATTATGAGACTGAGACAATGAAAAACCATTAGAAGTTCTTTTGATTTTAACCCCTAAAATCACATCTGTTTCTCCAAGATCTTTCATTTCAAATTTAGAAGACAAGAAATTCCTAGTCTCATTAATGGCATTCACATTAGGGCCAAAGATTAACATGTCATCCACATACAAACATATAATAACACAATCTGATCCTATCATCTTGGAATAAACACAAGTATCAGATGCATTAACAACAAAACCATTACCCACTAATGTGCTATTAAACTTTTCGTATCATTGCTTAGGTGCCTACTTTAGACCATACAAAGACTTTCTCAATTTGAATACTTTATTCTCCTGTCCTTGGATCATAAATCCCTCAGGTTGAGACATATAGATCTCTTCCGCTAAATCACCATTTAGGAAAGTTGTTTTAACATCCATTTGATGTATCACTAAATTATGAATAGCGGCTAAAGCAACAAGAGTTCTAATAGTTGCTATCTTAGTCACAGGAGAATAAGTTTCAAAGTAATCAAAGTCTTTCTTTTGGCTAAAACCCCTAATAACAAGTCTAGCCTTATATTTCTCAATTGTACCATCAGGTCTCAATTTCTTCTGAAATATCCACTTGCTACTTATGATTTTACAACCTTTAGGCAAATCAGACAAGTCCCAAATGTGATTAGAAATTATAGAGTCTAATTCACTTTTAATGGCCTCTTTCCAAAAACTAGCATTTGTTGACCTTATTGCTTCATTGCATGTCTTAGGGTCTTCTTCTATTAAATAGATTGACACTAATTCATCACTCAAAACATCAAGATCAATATTTTCAGTCAAGAAAGTGGTAATAAAGTCAGGACCAAAGCTAGCTTCAATTCTACGCCTCTTACTTCTTCTAAGTTTATTTTCATGCTCATTAGCAGTAACACTAGAAGAAGGTACAATATGAGAGTTAATAGACATAGATGTAGAAGCATTGTCCGGCACATCACTAGGTGTCACGACCCGATTTACCCTCTGAAAGGTATCGTGACGGCACCTAGTCTCTATGACTAGGTAAGCCTAAATTTGCGGAAAATAAATATAATAAAATAAAGACAGAAGGAACATAAGTAGACATAACATAGCCGCTCGACATGTACAACTATAACTCCCAAAACCCGGAATATCACATTAGTCACAAGCTCTATCTCAAAAGTAACTCTATACAACATAAGGGAAAATACATGAAAAATCTATCTAAGTCTGGAGCGGAAGGTGACTCGACGGACTCTGCGGACGCGGAAGAATTACCTTTTGATTTCCTCGAAGCAGCTGCTCGGACCCCTAGCCACGAAACAGAGTGCTGGTACCTGGATCTGCACACGAAAAACATGTGAAGGAAAGGGCATGAGTACACCACAATCGGTACCCAGTAAGTGCCAAGCCTAACCCCAGTCAAGTAGTGACGAGGTCAGGTTAAGGCTCTACTGGATTTTTATAAGTAAAACAGTTTAAAATAGTACAGAAGAAATAAAAGCTAAGGTAAGCAGTAGAAACAATAATCTGAAAGTAAAACAGCAACAGGGAGCCCTTGGCTCAGCATAAAGTATCACACGGTGGAATCTCCCGGGATACGTCCTGTAGTTCCAAATTAAAATATGCAGTACATGGGGAAAGCTCCCGAAATACGTCCGTAGTCCCAATTTCAATATGCAGTACATGGGGAAAGCTCCCGAAATACGTCCGCAGTTCCAATTTAAATATGCAATGCGAATAAATATCGGATGCGGTGTATTTAAAAAGCTCAGGAAAAGAATCACAGACAAGAACAAGATAAAGACAAACTAACATGGTACACATTTTATCAAATAGGAAATTTAGTTAAAACAGATAGGCATGTTTCTTCCTAATCTAAACTACATAGGTAGCACATTGCTAGTGAAATAGGAGTAAAATGATTTATGCCATGGATAGAAAAAATGGAATTAAGCAACAATGGCCCGTGTACGTACTCGTCACCTCACGTACACAGTGCCCATGTAACAAATAGTATCAAAACAACCTAAGGGGAAGTCCCCAACCAAGAGTTAGGCAAGCCACTTACTCGACTGCGCTATTCAACTCAAAACCACGCTCTTGCCACGAATACCTGACTCCGAATGACCCAAATCTATTCAATTCAATTGCATAATGTAAATATCACTTTAAGGAATCAATATAGTTAATTAGTTCGAAGCTAATACGCGAAATTAGGAAAATTGCCCAAAAAGCCCCACGGGCCCACGTCTCGGAATCAGGTAAAAATTATAAATTCGAATACCCATTCACTCACGAGTCTAACCATATAATAATTACTCAAATCGGATATCAAAATCCCGATCAAAACTCAAAAAATTGGCCTAGAAACTTTATTCAATTTTTCCCCAATTTTCCACCATAAATTCGAATTTAAAGGGTAGATTTAAGAGCATAATCATGGAAATTAGTCTAAGCCGAGTAGGGATCACTTACCCAAAATTGCCCAGGTAAAAATCTCCCAAAAAATCGCACTTTCCCGAGCTCCCAAGTTCAAAATATGAAAAATGGTTCAAACCCTCGATTTTGGGTCTTTTTTATGATTCTGCCCAGTTCCTCTTCAGTGCAATCGCGGACTTCCAGTCGCGATCGCGAAGTGTATCCAACACACGCCTAAAATTTCTCTACGCGAACGCAGGGAACTTCTCGCGAACACGTTCCTCAACCTACTCAAGCCTACGCGATCGCGGTTGGCTTCACACGACCGCGTAGAAATACGCTCAAACACTTGTTGCCTAAATTCTTCTACGCGAACACAACGGTGCCTACGCGAACGCAGTGGCTAAGCTGCCCAGCCTATGCGTTCGTGAACCTCTTTAGGCGATCGCAGAGAACAAAAATCCTGCCTGCCTCCACCTACTCTACGCGATCACGGATTCTTTCACGCGATCGCAATGAAGAAAAAGCTGCTGCAATAACACCAGAAAACCAGCAAAATACACAAGGCTAAAAATGCTCATTTGAGCACCCGAAACAAACCTGAGGACCCCGGGACCTCAACCAAACTTACCAACCAGTCCTAATACCTTATTCAAACTTAGTCGAGCCTTCAAAACACATCCCATAACATCAAAATCACCAATTATGCGTGGATTCAAGCCTAAGAACTTATGAAATTTTCAAAATCTACAACCGATGACGAAACACGTCAAAACTAGTCCGAATGACCTTAAATTTTACACATAGGTCATAAATGACACTACGGACCTACATCCACTATCAGAATTCCATTCCGAGCCCGATATCAAAATTTCACCTATCGTCCGAAATCGCCAAAATTCTAACTTGTTTAGCCAATTCAAGCCTAAATCTACTACAGACCTCGAAAACACATTCCGAACACGCTCCTAATCCCGAAATCACCCAATGGAGCTAAAGGAGTCGACGGGATTCCATTACGGATCCGTCTTCACACAGTTCCAACTACGGTCCAATTTCTAAAGCTTAAACTCACATTTAAGGACTAAGTGTCCAAAAACTCTCCGAAATTCACCACCAAACGTTCCGACAAGTCCCAAAAGCATAAATAGACATGGGAAAAACAGTTATTAGGAGATCGGAGCGCTAACTCTCAAAACGACCGACCGGGTCGCAACACTTGGCACATTATTTTTCAATGAAAAAACATGCTCAAAAAATTCTGCATCTCTGGATTCACAAATAAAACTATCATTCAAAGACATAAATCTATATGCATCACTATTTTGAGCATAACCAATGAAAATAGCATCAAAAGTTTTGGGTCCAACAGTTATTTATTTAAAATCAGGTAGACCAACCATAGCCAAACACCCCCACACTTTCAAAAAGTTTAAGTTAGGGACAAACCCTTTCCATAACTCATATGGAGTTTTATCTAACTTCTTATGTGGGACTTTATTAAGAACATAGCATGCAGATAAAACAGCTCCCCCCCCCCCCCCCCCCCCCCCCCACATATTATCATATAAACCCGAACTCAAAAGCATATAATTCATCATTTCCTTAAGGGTTCTATTTTCCGTTCGGCTACACCATTTTGTTGGTGAGTATAGGGAGCACTAATCTCATGTATAATGCCATTTTCCTCACAAAAGGCTTCTAGAGTATTAGTACTATATTCACCACTCCTGTCGGACCGAAGTCTCATGATTTTTCTGTCTAATTGATTCTCTACTTCTGCCTTGTATTTTAAAAACATGATTTCAGCCTCATCTTTTGACTTAAGAAGATATACCTTAGTGTATCTAGAAAAGTCATCTACAAAGGTGATGTAGTATTTCTTTCCACCTTTACTAACAGTGTTCTTGAAATCTGCTAAGTCTGAATGTACTAGTTCAAGCAATTATGTTTTTCTACTAGTTATATTCTTAAAAGGCTTTTTGGTATGTTTTGCTTCTACACAAACAGGACACTTAGAAAAATTATCGACATTAACTGCAGGAATTAATTTCATTTTTCTAAGTCTCTTAATAGAAGCAATATTAACATGACCTAGTCTATCATGCCACAAGTTAATAGACTCAGCAGTATAAGCAGAATTGAAAGTATTAGTATCATTAGCAATCTCTTGAGCGATGTTCAGTACAAATAAACCCCCACCAAGGTAACCCTTCCCAACAAAGTCTCCCCCACAAGAAATAATAACTTTATCAGATTCAAAAATAAGTTTAAGACCTACTTTGTTGAGAAGCGCACCAGAAACTAAGTTTCTACGAAGGGAGGGTATATACATAACATTGTTCAAAGCTAAAGTTTTTTCAGAAGTTAATTTAAGAAGAGTTTTTCCTTTACCCATAACTCCAGCTGTAGTGGAGTTACCCATGTAAACACACTCGCCATGAGAAGATTCCTCAAAGTCGTGAAACAGCACTTTGTTGGTGCAAAGATGCCTTGAAGCGCCTGTGTCCAGTACCCAGTCAGTCTTGTTTGCCACCATGTTTGCCTCAACAACCACAGCAGTTATGACATCACCACCCTCGGTAAGGTTAGCTTGGACTGGATCATTTCCTCCATTCTTTGAGCTTTGTCCTTGTCTCCGGTTGCACTGAAAAACCTTGTGACCAATTTTGCTACAGACATAGCAAGGTCCTTTCGACTTTTGAATATGGCCCTCCGGCTTATTGAAGTAATTATGCTTCTTCACATGTCCTTTCTTCTGTTTTCCTCTAAACCTATCTTTCACAAAAGTACTAGAAGATTCCACAAGGTTAGATTTAGAAGAATTAAGAGAGAGAGAGAGAGAGAGAGAGAGAGAGAGAGATTTCATCTTATCGTTAAGCCGTTTAGACTCCTCATCTTTGAGACGGTTTGCTTCCTCAGTCCTCATGTGACTGATTAGTTCTTGAAGAGTTAAGTTTTTCTTCTTGTGTTTCAGTTGATTCCTGTAATCAATCCAGGAAGGTGGAAACTTTTCAAGCAAAACATTAGCCTGAAGAATCTCACACATCTCCATGCCCTCGTTCAAAACATCAGCAGTTAAGTTCTCATACTCGTGAACATGTTCCATGATTGGCTTATCATTAACCATCTGAAACTTGATCCACTTTCCAACGGCATACTTCTTTTTTCCCGCGTCATCAACACCATATTTCTTCTCCAAACTGTCCCATATGACTTTAGCAGATTTATAATTTATAAACAAATCAAATAGAGGGTTAGTCATATGGTAAAGCAGGTGCCCTCTCACTGTTTTATTATCTTTTTCAAATTTATTCTTAGCAGCAGCATCAGCAACAATAATATTAGCAGCATTAGAACTATCAGCAACAATATCAGTAGGAGGACCGTTAAACAACACATAATCAACTTCTAATTGTTCAAAGAAAATTAAAAGTTTCTGGGACCAACGCTTGTAATTATTTCCATCTAAAGGCTCAAGTTTTGACAGATCACGAAATGTTTGTTCAAAGTGGCGGCCATTAGTCAATATTATATATAAAATCGCTTTCAAATTGTAAGAAAATGAGTAGATAATATTGACTAAGAAAAAGAAGGAAAGAATAACAACTTATCAAAAATACTGTGTCGTGGCAAGCCACTGCCTTGACGGCAATTTCGGCCCAACTAGGTGCAAATTGTTAAGACCGGTCGCTCCCCAAGGTTCCACAGCACCTCCAAACACGTGCACTCGTGGCTGGAAGTTTAGAATTTGCATAAAATAGTTGCCCAGAAAGAAGAGAAGATGGAGGTATTTTCTGTGTTGGATAATTCACGAAGAACACTATAGGCAAAGTTATTTGATAGTTACAGATAAAGGAATTAATCTATAGCTATTACATAAATTCAAAAAAATTATAGGGAGAAGATAATGATTAACAAGATGAATTCTTGATTTTTTTTTTTTTTTTGAAGTGTGTGATTATGATGGCTAATCATAACCTATTTATAGGCAATTAGGAAGTTGCATGTATGACTTGGGAGTCTTTTGACACTTGTCCAATATATTAGTCCACTTGGCTTCAATATTAACAAGTACCTTGTCTTCCATGCATGAAGACATATGGTAGATTTGCATAGTCATTTGTCAAAGTCATTCAACACTTGGCTTCAAAGCTTTAGACAAGAAGCCACTTAGAAATAGATAGGACACTTATAAAATAAAAAGACCCATGACTATGGTTGTAAATGAATTTTCAAAAAGAAAATTTTGACTTTGCATTATAAATAATTCCAACACCTATTTGGGAATTTAACAGAACCTGAGTCCATTAAACTATCGCCAACTTTTGATGAAGAAGAAGTAGTGGTTGATGAACTCAAAAGATGTGATCTTTTATGTCCACCCAGTGCTTGACCCGACCCATATATTTTTCCACAAAACGGACATTCATGCACTTTCTGATCCACATTCTACAGTCTCAATTTTCTCAAATTTTCTTTTGACTCGATCCCCTCGTTTTTGTCTTCAATGTAAGAGTTGTTTTTCTTGTTAATTGTTTTATGACTGCCTAAAGCTTGAGATGATTTTAACACTGTTACAAATTCACATTGGTTCTTTCCTTGTTTTGATTTCTAAATTTTGACTCGTCAGACTGATATGAACTTCTCCATACATCTTTAGAAAGTATCATTACACAAATAGCAATGTATTCTTCAGGTGATATTCTCTCTTAGCCCATAACGCAAATATTTCTCTTCCCTAATTTTTTTTGTTGTTGTAAGGAATGGAGTGAGAGAGTTGACTCGCTACAGCCGCCGGAATCTTGTTTTTACGGCGGAGTTTTTGGGTTAAGTTTGCCGGAACGGGTAACAGAGGTTATTTAAATCCAGTTGGGTATAAATTAAAAGGTGATTTTATTATAAAGGCAGAACCCTTAAACTTGGTCATTTTTGTCGTTTGAACACCTAACAGGCCCTTCAACTAAAGCATATTTGTGCCAATTAGACATTTTGTAGTGATATGATTCAGTGTGTAAGGATCGGAGGACGCGTGAACATGAGAAAAAGATTGTTGATTATTATTATATACTAATATATTAATCCAATTAAAGCTAACTTTTACCCTACATTTTATTTTTCTTCTTCTTCCCGTGAACCCGAGGAATAGAGAGAATAGCGTGATATTTCAGTGAAATCGAAATAATAAGAAGTGAGATAAAGTTGAACGGAGGAAATTTTCAACGGGCTTTTTAGGCACTAAGTCAACAAAACCGACAGTCAGATTTTCTATTTTCTGAAAATGAATTTCAATTTATTTTGAGAGTTAATTCTATAAAGTGAAATATTTTAAGGTGTTAGAAACAATATAGTACACGAACCCAGAGTGTAACGGCAAAGTTGATTAAGCCAAAGTTGTAACTATGGTTAATTGTAGATCTATTGGTAAAGATAAGATGGTTTCTTGGACCTTTTCCGTATAAACAAACGTTTTTTCGAAGGAACAATCTGCATGAGCCAAAAAACCAATTTGTTATCTCAAATAACGAATATTAAATGTTCCTTTTCAAGTTTTAATAGCTTGATTACCAATGAAATTGCACTATTAATATAGGTCTAAGAAAAACCTAGAATATGGAATGCCATATCCTTTGTTTTGTGACGCTCAATTATTATCATCCTTTACCTAGGGCTTCCCATTGAAATAAGTAGTATCATTAATTTACTCATGCTTGTTTTGGTTTAGACTAAATTAGGGTTATAAACCAATTGGTATGGACTCAAAAAAAACATAATGATCATTTGATGGCTCTTTCAACTTTCATATTTCCCTTCTAACAAATATTTTTCTATTCTATATTTGACGGTCCTTGAAACAAATTTTGTCCAATTTTTATTTAAAATACCTTATCTGTTGATATTCATCATCCACATAATTATGAAATACTCTACATAAGTTTAATACATCCAATGATTTTTACCAAAAAATAAAAAACAACACAATTATCACAAAAACAAACCAAAAGGCAATACTCTCAAAAACAAAATCCAAACACAATAATAATTTTTCCGAAAAGAAAAGCAAACCAAAAAACCATTTGTAAACAAAATTGAAAGAAAAAAAAAAGTGAAAAGCCCTCAGATCTCATAGCTTCAGAATCACAGACGGCTTAAATCGTGATGGAGATCATCAGAAGCCTTCCATACATCACCTCAAAAACCAGCTCTATAAAAATGTTTAGGGGGATGGGATTTTTTTTTTTAAAATGAATTTTTCTCGCTGATTTTCAGGTGATGCAGAAAGGCAACTGATGAATCTAAAACCATCACAGCCTCTCAATTTATATAGATTTTCCATCATCGGGCTTTACCGAAACCAAATATTGAACTAAAATTTTGAAGATAACAAACTAGAATCAAACTAAGAAAATTACGATAAAACACACAATTTATGCATAAAAAAGTGAGCACGCGAAGGCGTTCTATGCCCAAAAATGAGGCGAAACAAAAAGTAAACTAGGACTTGGTCTGTGAGTAAAGTTCTGCGTTATTATATAGAGGCTGCAACTTTTTGGTGAAAGACCTAGGTAACGGTAATGGGTTTAGGCCCTCTTTATCTAAACGAATCTTGGGCTATTTTTGGGAAAAGTTTCACACTGGTTTTGATTTTGCAGACTGGGCTTATGAGCTGCCACTGCAAAACCTCTGGTATTGGGCCACAATTCTAAAACAAAGGGGAGTTTTTTGGGGCATTTGCGCCCATACCCGTTTTTTGGATCACGTTTTAACTTATACCCGCTTTGCAAAATAAATTGCAAGTGTACCCGCTTTTCACATAAACTTCAGGCATACGGGCCTGAAGTAGCAAAGGCAATCACACAAAACTTCAGCATTCTAAGCTTTTTCAAAAACTTCAGTAGAAGTGCTGAAGTTATTTAGTTCATTTGTAAAAACTTCAGCAATAAATAAGCTGAAGATTTATCCTGGATTAATTAGTTTTGTCATAAAACTTTTTCAGTAACTTCAGTAGAAGATGCTGAAGTTATTTAGTTCATTTGTAAAACTTCAGCACTAAATAAGCTGAAGTTTTGTCCTGGATTAATTAGTTTTGTCATAAAGCTTTTTCAAAAACTTCAGTAGAAGATGCTGTAGTTATTTAGTTCGTTTTTAAAAACCTCAACAGAAGATGCTGAAGTTATTAAGTTCATTTGTAAAAACTTCAGCACATCTAGTTCTTAAATTTTGTCCTGGATTCATTAGTTTTGGAATAAAGCTTTTTCAAAAACTTAAGCAGAAGATGCTGAAGTTATTTAGTTCATTTGTAAAAATTTCAGCACTAGATAAGCTGGAGTTTTGTCCTGGATTCATTAGTTTTGCAATACAATTTTTTCAAAAACTTCAGCAGAAGATGCTGAAGTTATTTAGTTCATTTGTAAAAACTTCAGCACTAAATAAGCTGAAGTTTTGCACAGGTATCAGGAAGGCGGCGCCTGAAGTTATAAAAATTAGGGTATAGGTTAAATAATTTTAAAATATGGGTATAGGTTAAATGGGGGCGACCAAATAGGGTGCCCCGCGCAATTTTTACGAGTTTTTCGGGGATTTGCATCTATACCCAGTTTTTGGGTCATCTTTTAACTTATATTTTATATTCGTTTTGCCAAAAAAAAAATTATAAGTGTACCCACTTTTCGGGCAACTTCAGACATACGGGCCTGAAGTAGCAAAAAATTATGCCTGAAGTTTGAACATTTTGAATGTTTTGCCTGAAGTGTAGCCTTATCAAAGTTAAACTTCATATATTTTTGCCTGAAGTTTGTCCTGGCTTGCAAAGGCAATCATGCAAACTTCAGTTCAATAAAAGTACAACATGTTTTGGCTAAAAAATTTGTTTTGTAATTGTTGAACTTCAGCATTCTAGGAGATGAAGTTTGTTTTGTTTTTGCTGAACTTCCAGCATTCTAGGAGCTGAAGTTTATTTTGTTTTTGCTAAACTTCCAGCATTCTAGGAGCTGAAGTTTGTTTTGTTTTTGGTGAACTTCCAGTATTCTAGGAGCTGAAATTTATTTTGTATTTGCTGAACTTCAA
This sequence comes from Nicotiana undulata, assembly GCA_005239495.1. Lineage (NCBI taxonomy): Eukaryota > Viridiplantae > Streptophyta > Magnoliopsida > Solanales > Solanaceae > Nicotiana > Nicotiana undulata. Next base: position 7,051 of record ML290092.1, on the reverse strand, counting down.
CATTCTAGAAGCTGAAGCTTTTGCTGAACTTCTGCATTTTAGCAACGCGACACTGATGGAAATATCAAAGTTTCCTTGTCAAGTCTTCAAATATCTATTTTGCAGAAGTAAAAATATATTCATAACATCTCACAATTGCAAAAACATCATTAAAACATTAAAATACATTCATAACCACCATATAAAATCATTGTCACCCGAAGAAGAAGAAGAAGGAGGAGGAAAAGAAGAAAACGAAGGAGGATAAACATGCCTGAAGTTGTTTAAAAAGTGGGTATAAGTTAAATGAGGGCGACCAAATTACGAGTTTTTCCTACATTATAAAAGGAACTTATTAATTTATTTTCTCTAAGTTTTATAGTTTTCAAAAAGTATCTAGGTTTTTCTTACAAATTGTATACATTCCCCATTGAAACACTCTCATTCCATTATTAATGCATTCAATTAAGGAATTCAATTATACCATTTCTTCTCATTACATGCATCCTAATATCTTGCAGATTTCCTCTTATATATATATATATATATATATTTTCTTTTCTTTTTATAGTTGCACGTCTTCAACAAGAAGCTGGTAATTTTGCTTTTGTTGTTGAATGGCTTTGGTTGAATGGATATAATGTCATACAACATATTATACTTAAAATATTAGGAAAGTAATTCCATAATAGCAACAAAAAAACTTTTTCTTTGCAGTTGGAAATCTATACACACAACATAGAATGTTATACGATGACAAAAAAAATCAGTTGCTAAAAGTTTCTTCAATAATTCAAAAATCGTTAAACTCTACCGAAATTGTTACTAATAAGATAATGGCTCGTACAAATTCAAATGTGAAATTTGTCACAAACTTACAATTGTTGGTCGCCATATATAATTAATATACAATTATCATATATTTGCTATATAATTTATGCAAAAATTATTATACAAATCAATTATGATACAATTCTAAAAAATTGTGATACAATGGTGATCTTTCTTCTTCAAGTTTCAATCACAACTATAAACTTAAATTCTGATACAATATTGTATTATAATAGTATTAGTATTGTATCAGCTATTGTTTTGGGCATTGATGTATCGGATACAAGTCAAATACAATTTTGATTGAAATAAATCTGATACATTTATGATACAATTATCATACAATCGTAATACAACTAAGAAACTACTACTACTACTACTACTACTTCTTCTTCTTCTTCTTCTTCTTCTTCTTCTTCTTCTAGATTCAATCAATCCTTTTCAAGAACACACAATCCAAACAAATCATAAATCCGTAAAACCAAATGTTGAATTCAAAGCTTTAAATTCTTTTAATGATTGTCAATGGAGAACTCTTTATTGCTGCAATTTTAGAGATAATATCGATGGATTTGTGTGAAGAGGGAGAGATTTGGGTTGATTTTTACGAAAGAGAAAGAATTATTTTGAAATCTTTTTGAAATGTGTTGAAAAAAGGGGCTTTGTGTGACGGATATACAAGAGAGTGAGATGGGGAGGGGAGCGGCGTGAGGAGGGGGGAGGGGTTATATCAGGTGCATTCTAATTTTACGGGATGCTCTCTTTATTAAGATTTTGTATATAAATACTAAAAAAAATAGAGAATGTAGTATTTAAAGAACCTAAAGAAAAGTGGTAAATAAGTTCCTATTATAGTATAGTAAATTCCCCAAAACAATGAGGAGAGAAAGTCAATGAAACTTGGGATTTTTATACAAACAATCGATTGTATTAGCTATTTACTTTTTCTAACTATACACATAAATTATATAATACATCTACCGGTTATTTTTAGTTTAAACGATAGGGTGAACAACTATTTAGGGTAATTCTTCATAAAAAAGTTAGACCTAATGTGTCCATGATACGCTCAATTTACACCTTAAAAGAATGTAAGCGATCGTTGTCAAATATAGTAACCCAACAAGGTTGGGGTCGAATCCCACAGAGAACAATATGAGGGCGTTTAGGAATGCTAGAGAATTATCGCTTATCGCGCAGTGCCAAACAAATACGATTTTGATGTAGAAAATTATGTTATAACTAAATGCGAAAATATAAACTACCCTAGAAAGCAATTAAAATGATCGATGGCAACAAGTATCTATGCTTCGGGTATTACACGCGAGTAACGATCCGATGTATTTCACGATTTTACAAATGTGAGCGGGTAATGTTAATTAGCCACGGATAATATTTCTTAATTAGCTTTTCCCAAAGGCTAACAAGACTTCCTAATTGAATTATACCTAACCCAATTAGGAGATTAAGCACTTCCGAGTTTGGCTACAAGTAGTTCAATCCTATCCCTAGGTCGAATCTATAAAATGAGGGTTAAATCCTCAAGTTCTTGTTAATTAATCTTTTCCAACCCTAACTAATCTTTTTCAAAACTAATTCGGACTTAATGANTTTTCCTGCAAATATAGCAATTATACACTAAAAACGACCTCAAGTTATCATTTAACAATACAAACTCTAATGAGAACAGGCTAAAATGAGTGGTAAAATCACCACTCATCAGTCCACTTGTTGGCAACCTAGTCTAATAAACGCCAATTTGATCTCTATAGTTCGAGGTTAACGAGAGGTGACACCTTTTGTAATTTCAATTAAATCTTTTCTTTCCGAAAAAAACAACTACTAAATCACATTTGTTCGAGAAAAAAAAATATATCTCATTAGAAAACTCAGGGTAGCTATCAGTGCTCTACTTTATACGTTATTTACCATTTAAATGAAGCCAAAATCAATAGTTTGTATCGGGATTCTTACTAGTGGCTCCGCTCTAGGAACTACGGACCAGTACGGAGTCCTTCATTTTACACCCCTAATGTATATTATGGATCATTTTTTTGATTTGCACCTTATCCTTTTGATTTTTTCAACGTACCCCCTAACTTATTCATTGTTTACAAAACTATAAAAGAGTTCATTTTGTGGAGGACAAAATAGGTACTTGCATAATCAATAAAAAAACAAAAAAATTGGAATTAAAAACCAGGAGACAAGTAGGATTGAGAAAGACGGAGAAGAGAACTCAGGGCAACTAATGATCCAATGGAGTTTCTGTATATGTCAAAATATGCCCTAGAATATTTAAGATAAGATAGTAATTAAAAAAAAATCGCGAGCCGTCGTTAGTCGAGGTGGACCAGGAAGTAACGAGACTCTTAGTCGAAGATTTGACGAGAGCCGTGGACAAGATATCGATAATGGTCGAGGACAAGCACCGTTGATGAAGCTGTAACGGCTAATTTTCGAAATAGGATATTAAAGAAAATATTCTAGTGGATATTTGTGAGCACGTGATTTTTTACCTAACATATAGTCCTACAAAAATTCAATAAATTATCTAGTTTTATGAATTTTATTGGATTTCCGTGCTATTTGCATTATATAACCATAATTCGTCTTTTTAAATGTATAAATAATTTAAAGCGACATGATTAGGTGCGTAACCTTAATTATATTTAAATAAATATCATTATTTGACATAAAATAGGTTAAGGTTTAATTTCCCAATTTAATTATTTCTTTTAGCAAAATTGTGAAATTTGTCCTTTAATTGATTAGGAGTAAACTAAATGGTGTGATTTTAATTAATTAAATTATAATTGGACAAAAAACTAGGTTAGGATTAATTATCACATTTTTGTTTAGTTTTAATTTAATTAATCATAAGTAGCAAGAGTGAATTAATCAGACCTGGGCCAAAAGAAATCAGGCCCAAACCTGGTCTCTACACTACCCATAAAGCCCCAGCCCAAACCCCTCACCCAACCTGCCCCAAACACCCATCCAAACGACCCCGTTTTGCCCCCTTGAGCCCCTAGCCGTTGTATCCCATTGATCTAACGGTCCTAAACTAGTCACCCTCTTAGTATTTAACTGTTCCACAACCCCACCCCACCCCCTTCCTCAAAGCCTAAGTCTAACACCCCCTTAGAGACCCCCTTCGTCTCTCTCTCTCTCTCTCTCTTATCTTTCTCACCATGTCGTAGTCCCACCTCTCTCTGTCGTCCTCCGCCTTAACTCCGCCGGCGGAAAATCGCCTCCGCCGGCGGAGCTTCTCCAATCGACCCCAATTTTTAACCAGATGATCCCCACGACCTCCTCAACCCCGTCCCAACGTTGGTTTCCCCAAATAATCAAGCGTTTGTGAGTAATTCCGGATCTAGGAAGCTGCCAAAACCCTAGAATATGTCGAAGATGATCCCAAACGACTCTGTGACTCAAACTCACATGAATCGATGGCTCTTGACAAGAGTCGTCGATTCATGCGAGCGAGGGTCACTTTTGGAGGTCGCCGGAGTCTGTCAAAGCTCCGGCAAGTCTCCGGAGTTCGTCCAAACCTCTCAAATGGGTATTCCCTCTCCCCCTTCTATGCGTTTCTTGTGCCTTTTGATTGATAAAATGAATAGGCCGTAGTTTAATCGTTGTTTTCGTCTTATTTTATCACTGTTTCTTTTCATTTTTGTTTACCTGTTCATGCTTGATTAATTCGAAACCTCCAAAATATATTTTGATAAAACATTGTTCCTAGCTTAGACTGTGTTCACTATTTCATGTGTGTTTGTTGTTCCTTGATTCGTTTTAATTTATCATGTTCCATCGCATGTGTTTGGAGTTAACTAAACCATTTTTCCTAGGGTTTCTAGTTTATAATTCTGTGCGTGTGAATTGATATGTTCCCTGCTTTAAATGATTGAATACGGTTCTGAAGTTTACATGATTCGATTAATTTGATATCGCTGCATGTTTTGTTTGCTTCTTTCTTTAGCCTGTTTCTTCTCAAAACCCCATATATTGATTTTAGATAATAGTTCTAATACTGAAATTAGCTCTAGCTTCCTAATCTACTGTGAGTTATTAATCAGTAAAGTTTCATAGAGATTCTTGTTTAGTCATTAGGGAGGTTCTGTAACTTAAGTTTAGGATAGTCTACTGATTTCACATGATTCAATCGACTCTAGTTTATTTGTTTAAATTCTGAGTTGGCTCTATTTCATTCTCCTTTGCCAAAGTTATATGTTCACTCAATTGCTACCTTAGTCTAATTGTGTACGTTCTAGGTTTATCTAAAATAGGGACTACCTAAATTAATACGCCTAAGGTTCACATGCAAATGGCTCTAATTAACTACCGACCTTGGTTATGTCATTCACCTAAAGTTGATTAATCAAGTAATTATAAATTGATTAGGAGTTGATCATACTTAATACTTAAAATGAGTTAGTTGATTTGCGACTTCACTTAAAATCAGAGTTAATCACTCAGTTAAGCTAGTTAACTATAATTGCTAGATAAACACTATTTGAAATTATTTAAACCAATTAATTCAATTAACTACTGTTTTTAATGATTAGTCAATTCGAGTAAACTAACTAGGCAATAAGGAATTAGTCACACTTAGTTAGTAGACCTATCAAAAGGTAAAATAATTAAGCTAACAACTTAGTTGACCTAAGTCTTAGATAATTAGTTAAGACCAATTAACTAAGTCTAAGAACAAATGATTCACTTAGTCTCACATTTAAATAATTCCAACTTCTTCAACCTAGAAGTTAACTTAGCTAGCCAGTAATTAACTGAAAATCTGTCCAAAGATAATTAGTTTAGGATTAATTAACTAAAACAAATTAGTTAACCTGGGCTTAATAATTAGTTAAGTTTATGATTTTAGGTAATCAAGTTGAGTTAACTTAACTAAATCAGTTAACTTAATTTAAGGAGTTAAATTGATTGACCTACTTTAATTAATTAACTTAAACACAGGTAATTAGTATGAAACTAACTCTAGGCATTTAATCAATTAACCTTTAATTAGTTAATTTAAGCATAGCTAAACATAACTAGTAGTTAACCATAGTAATCTAACTAGAGTTATTTAGCTAAACTAAACCCAAGTAAGTAACCCTGGTTACCTAATGGTAAATATATGGACTTCAAAGGGTACATCCGGTAATGTTTATTAGGAAATCAGATTTGTAAGGGTAAGAAGGTCTTCTAAAAGAGAAGAATGTTCTAGAATAGGGAGCAGTTGTCCCAAAAGATAAGGTTAACAGCTGCCTTATGTACTATTTGGTACTATTTTCAGCTCTAGATAAGGAATATTCCCAAAGGATATCCCATTCCTAAATACCCTATAAATAGACCCCCTCCCCTAGTAAGAAAAGGACTTTTTGGACATTCTAAAAAGGCTCTTTGCTAGCTGCTGAAAATACAGAATACTTACCATTCAAAAACAAAAGTTTTTTTTTTAGAAAAAAAAAAAGGAAATATTATTGGAAATTCTGGGTTCACTGCTGTTGGTTTTACTGTTTTTTTTACTTGGGTTTCCTCTGGTTTTCTGTTGCTGTTGCTGAACTTCCTGTCACGACCCGCATCCGGGTTGTGATGGCGCCTGTCGTGGAACCAGGCTAGCCAACCGTTACAACAATACTCAATTCATTTACTAGAGAAATTTACTCATGGCTCAACTCATAGAAATACGGAAGTTTTTTTTAATCAGTTAAAAACAGTCTAACAGGAGAAATAAGCTCCAACAATCAATCTAGGATCTGGAGTCACGCAGTCNGGAAAAGAGGGACGGGACAGCGAACGCCAGCTGCTACCTCGTCGGCTATGAGAGATAAGCTGCTATCACCGATCCGCGTCAAATCTCGATGCACCTGGATCTGCACACATAGTGTGCAGGTAAGTAACGAAAACAACCTACGGTCTGAGGAGGTAGTGACGAACTCAACCTCCGTAAATAACAATTCGAATAATGAATATTTCAGAAATTAATCGAGAATATCAGTGACAATCATATTATGTATATGACCCTAGAACTTAATCAAATCCGTGAATAACAAATAAATGCCATGTATGTAACATGCAACTCTCACAGGTGGTCCTCTCGGTACACATAATTGGCCATTGGCCCAGGGAAATCCATCCCTCCATATCTCATAAACAATATTTGTGCCAGAGAAATCCATCCCTCTATATCTCATATATCGGACAAATCCATGTCCATGGAAATCCATCCCTCAAT